>JANSJX010000273.1:0-40998 GCA_026168455.1 Theocolax elegans | reverse complement strand
TGTCGCTGGTCACCGCAGTTCACCTAACTACACGTCGACTACCATCCACTGTTCTAAATAATTCCGTGATACGATTGCTGCGGCTTTCTCGGCTTCGCGCGGCGAACTCGACCCTTCGCGGTCATTTTGCAGAGGGTATATACTCCCCCCCCACCTTCCCCCTTCCCAGCCAACCCCGTACTATGTTTTTCTCACTCGAAACCCGCAATGACGATCTTTATTCTGGAATATCAAGGTGAACTTGATCATACACCTTGATTAATCACGCGGTTACACCTCTATCTTTTCAGGAGATATGAATTATCCTAATGGCTTCCTGTTCGGTAAAAACTGCCCAATTGATGATTTTGTTTCACTCAATTAGCCACTCCGTAAATTAACTAGGTTTTTAAATTTAAAAATGAGGTCAGTGTTACGCGTCGATTTTGATGGTTGTATTTAGGTTCAAAGCTGTATAAATGTATCGAAGTGTATAGGTATATGCGTTCGTTTATAGATTTCCAAGTTATAGCATAAACTTCTACTCTCTAATGTTTATTTACGATGCAACTGGTTATAAATATAATGTATATCTACAACCATGATTATTTTAGCTGTATATTATCTATATCTACAGGAATTTAACGAATTATCCATGACTTTATGAATTAAATAGATGATACATCAGTCACATTTTTGCGTTACATAGTATTATACAAAACCATTTTGAGTCAGAAAGTAGAAAACAAACAGATCTTTGAATCGCGACATTGAGAAAATGGTTTATAAAAATTACTGTATTTTATAGTAACGTAAGGATTACTTGGATTATAGCAAATCTTTACTATATTCTATGCGAAGTAAGCGTGCTATACATATCAATTAAGTCCTATTAGACACACATATGCGAATGTGTGCAACCGATATAAGCTTACAATGCGTAGTAAGCAGCAGAACCCGAAGCAAAGGAGATGCGACTCCTGACTGCGCACAATGGCACACACACACACACTGCTCCGTTGATCCAGCATCCTTATGTCTTCTCCAGCACCAGTAATGACCCGTATCATATCCCCAGTCCCATCCAGCCTTGATTGCCCTCTCCCAGCACCCAAGAGAAGGCCTCCGAGGTTGAGCAGCCCAGGTAAGACTCCAGGCCTTGGAATGAGGTAAGCGCCCTTGCGCTCAAGCCATGGTGTACTGCCAATTAGAGTACCTGAAACGGTAATCAATTAATAAGTTGGTCGACTACTAAGGAACGAGGATGGAGAAGCTATAACCAGGCATAGCCTTCTCCCAGGTATGTCCATAGGACCAACAGGAAAGGAGATGACATGTCTAGTTGAGGTTATGGCAGACACAAATAAACATCAAGATAGAGCCCGAGGAAAGTAGGTAAATTACCTTGGCGGCACTCCATAGGACCACGACGATTCACCGCTGCCTGGCTCCGCTCACTGAGGGCTGTTATGAGACGCCGATGTGCTCCAGCTGTCCGGACACTCCGAGCCGAAGATCCCGTATTCACAACATACGGCACCTGCAACGAAGAAACTCGAGAGGCTCGAATTAGCTTAAAATCAAAGTAATAAGGAACGATTTAAAGTTTACCCTCGCAGACAGTCTTCTCAGCAGGGCCGCAATTACTTGATCGCCATCCAGCACCAAAAGAAGCCAACGTCGTAGACATCTCCGTCGAGGCAGCGAAATCCGGCCCGAGCGGCCAGTACGAACTGAGCCGAGCGCGCACAGACTCGAGACGCGAGAGTAGGCGCGCCTGCGCAATACGCCGAGGGAAAACTCTCTCGCTTCGTGCGTGCCGATACTCGACAGACTGCGACCGACCGCCGATCGTGCGACTCGATATACCGCAATTTCATAAAACTACGTGTGTGTCCGAGGACCTAGGAGACGAGCGTCCAGGTGAGCCGTGCTCCTTCCTCCCCAAGTCCAGCTTCCTTTAAGTGTGTGTGCGCGACGCGTGGTTAGGTGCGGGACGGCCCGCAATTGCGCGAACGCGAGCGACCGCGGCCAACGTGACTGGCAATTTCGAACGGCAAAGCCGCTGCTATTGCCGGTATTACTCTGGAGCACCTTGAGTGCAATAAACCTGCAACCGTTTTATTTATTCTTTTTGTATTATTTCGTGACTCCACCCTAATCCCCAGTGGACACGTCACAGTACGTAAGATTTTTTTGACAGCAATCAGG
Organism: Theocolax elegans; assembly: GCA_026168455.1. Lineage (NCBI taxonomy): Eukaryota > Metazoa > Arthropoda > Insecta > Hymenoptera > Cerocephalidae > Theocolax > Theocolax elegans. Next base: position 38,808 of record JANSJX010000273.1, on the reverse strand, counting down.
TTATTAAAATACCATAGATTGGAGACAACTATAAGATACCCGTCTATGTGTTGATATTCGGATGACGGCAAGAAGCAAAAGTCTGGACTTTGACTGACTTGCTGTTATCATAACAATTGCAACTGACATTATTGATTTTCGGAAACGTTACCACACTAGCAGGTAACTTAAGCTCATTTTAGCTACCTTAAGCTGAAAGTTAGCTCCACTGCAATACGAACAGTGTCTCCAAGCTGTCCTGCGGCTTGAAATGAGCTGAAACAAGGAAACTTAAGCTCATTTTAGCTAAAAGTTAGCTCCACTGCAGTAAGAACTGTGTCTCCAAGCTGTCCTGCGGCTTGAAATGAGCTGAAACTAGGAAACTTAAGCTCATTTTAAGCTACTTTAAGCTGAAAGCTAGCTGCACTGCAATAAGATCAGTCTCTCCAAGCTGTCTGCGGCTTGAAATGAGCTGAAACAAGGAAACTTAAGCTCATTTTAGCTGCCTTAAGTTGAAAGTTAGCTCCACTGCAATAAGAACAGTGTCTCCAGCTGTCTGCGGCTTGAAATGAGCTGAAACAAGGAAACTTAAGCTCATTTTAGCTACCTTAAGCTGGAAGTTAGCTCCACAGCAATAAGAACAGTGTCTCCAAGCTATCTGCGGCTTGAAATGAGCTGAAACAAGGAAACTTAAGCTCATTTTAGCTACCTTAAGCTGAAAGTTAGCTCCACTGCAATAAAAACAGTGTCTCCAAGCTGTCTGCGGCTTGAAATGAGCTGAAACAAGCTGAAACAAGCTGAATAAGGCTAGAAATATTTTCCCATTTGTCTAGCAGTGGAAGTTAGGGTCCTAAGTACGTAAGATTTTTTTGACAGCAATCAGGTTATTAAAATACCATAGATTGGAGACAACTATAAGATACCCGTCTATGTGTTGATATTTCGGATAACGGCAAGAAGCAAAAGTCCGGACTTTGACTGACTTGCTGTTATCATAACAATTGCAACTGACATTATTGATATTCGGAAACGTTACCACACTAGCAGGTAACTTAAGCTCATTTTAGCTACCTTAAGCTGAAAGTTAGCTCCACTGCAATAAGAACAGTGTCTCCAAGCTGTCTGCGGCTTGAAATGAGCTGAAACAAGGAAACTTAAACTCATTTTAGTTAAAAGTTAGCTCCACTGCAATAAGAACAGTGTCTCCAAGCTGTCTGCGGCTTGAAATAAGCTGAAACAAGGAAACTTAAGCTCATTTTAGTTAAAAGTTAGCTCCACTGCAGTAAGAACAGTGTCTCCAATCTGTCTGCGGCTTGGAATGAGCTGAAACTAGGAAACTTAAGCTCATTTTAGCTACTTTAAGCTGAAAGCTAGCTGCAGTGCAATAAGATCAGAGTCTCCAAGCTGTCTGCGGCTTGAAATGAGCTGACACAAGGAAACTTAAGCTCATTTTAGCTGCCTTAAGCTGAAAGTTAGCTCCACTGCAATAAGAACAGCGTCTCCAAGCTGTCTGCGGTTTGAAATGAGCTGAAACAAGGAAACTTAAGCTCATTTTAGCTACCTTAAGCTGAAAGTTAGCTCCACTGCAATAAAAACAGTGTCTCCAAGCTGTCTGCGGCTTGAAATGAGCTGAAACAAGGAAACTTAAGCTCATTTTAGCTAAAAGTTAGCTCCACTGCAGTAAGAACTGTGTCTCCAAGCTGTCTGCGGCTTGAAATGAGCTGAAACAAGGAAACTTAAGCTCATTTTAGCTAAAAGTTAGCTCCACTGCAGTAAGAACTGTGTCTCCAAGCTGTCTGCGGCTTGAAATGAGCTGAAACTAGGAAACTTAAGCTCATTTTAGCTACTTTAAGCTGAAAGCTAGCTGCACTGCAACAAGATTAGTGTCTCCAAGCTGTCTGCGGCTTGAAATGAGCTGAAACAAGGAAACTTAAGCTCATTTTAGCTACTTTAAGCTGAAAGCTAGCTGCACTGCAACAAGATTAGTGTCTCCAAGCTGTCCTGCGGCTTGAAATGAGCTGAAACAAGGAAACTTAAGCTCATTTTAGCTGCCTTAAGCTGCAAGTTAGCTCCACTGCAATAAGAACAGTGTCTCCAAGCTGTCTGCGGCTTGAAATGAGCTGAAACAAGGAAACTTAAGCTCATTTTAGCTACTTTAAGCTGAAAGCTAGCTGCACTGCAATAAGATCAGAGTCTCCAAGCTGTCTGCGGCTTGAAATGAGCTGACACAAGGAAACTTAAGCTCATTTTAGCTGCCTTAAGCTGAAAGTTAGCTCCACTGCAATAAGAACAGCGTCTCCAAGCTGTCTGCGGCTTGAAATGAGCTGAAACAATCAAACTTAAGCTCATTTTAGCTACCTTAAGCTGAAAGTTAGCTCCACTGCAATAAAAACAGTGTCTCCAAGCTGTCTGCGGCTTGAAATGAGCTGAAACAAGCTGAAACAAGCTGAATAAGGCTAGAAATATTTTCCCATTTGTCTAGCAGTGGAAGTTAGGGTCCTAAGTACGTAAGATTTTTTTGACAGCAATCAGGTTATTAAAATACCATAGATTGGAGACAACTATAAGATACCCGTCTAAGTGTTGATATTTCGGATGACGGCAAGAAGCAAAAGTCTGGACTTTGACTGACTTGCTGTTATCATAACAATTGCAACTGACATTATTGATATTCTGAAACGTTACCACACTAGCAGGTAACTTAAGCTCATTTTAGCTACCTTAAGCTGAAAGTTAGCTCCACTGCAATAAGAACAGTGTCTCCAAGCTGTCTGCGGCTTGAAATGAGCTGAAACAAGGAAACTTAAACTCATTTTAGTTAAAAGTTAGCTCCACTGCAATAAGAACAGTGTCTCCAAGCTGTCTGCGGCTTGAAATGAGCTGAAACAAGGAAACTTAAGCTCATTTTAGTTAAAAGTTAGCTCCACTGCAGTAAGAACAGTGTCTCCAATCTGTCTGCGGCTTGAAATGAGCTGAAACTAGGAAACTTAAGCTCATTTTAGCTACTTTAAGCTGAAAGCTAGCTGCACTGCAATAACATCAGTGTCTCCAAGCTGTCTGCGGCTTGAAATGAGCTGAAACAAGGAAACTTAAGCTCATTTTAGCTGCCTTAAGCTGCAAGTTAGCTCCACTGCAATAAGAACAGTGTCTCCAAGCTGTCTGCGGCTTGAAATGAGCTGAAACAAGGAAACTTAAGCTCATTTTAGCTACCTTAAGCTGGAAGTTAGCTCCACAGCAGTAAGAACAGTGTCTCCAAGCTATCTGCGGCTTGAAATGAGCTGAAACAATCAAACTTAAGCTCATTTTAGCTACTTTAAGCTGAAAGTTAGCCCCACTGCAATAACAACAGTGTCTCCAAGCTGTCTGCGGCTTGAAATGAGCTGAAACAAGCTGAAACAAGCTGAATAAGGCTAGAAATATTTTCCCATTTGTCTAGCAGTGGAAGTTAGGGTCCTAAGTACGTAAGATTTTTTTGACAGCAATCAGGTTATTAAAATACCATAGATTGGAGACAACTATAAGATACCCGTCTATGTGTTGATATTTCGGATGACGGCAAGAAGCAAAAGTCTGGACTTTGACTGACTTGCTGTTATCATAACAATTGCAACTGACATTATTGATTTCGGAAACGTTACCACACTAGCAGGTAACTTAAGCTCATTTTAGCTACCTTAAGCTGAAAGTTAGATCCACTGCAATAAGAACAGTGTCTCCAAGCTGTCTGCGGCTTGAAATGAGCTGAAACAAGGAAACTTAAGCTCATTTTAGCTAAAAGTTAGCTCCACTGCAGTAAGAACTGTGTCTCCAAGCTGTCTGCGGCTTGAAATGAGCTGAAACTAGGAAACTTAAGCTCATTTAGCTACTTTAAGCTGAAAGCTAGCTGCACTGCAATAAGATCAGTGTCTCCAAGCTGTCTGCGGCTTGAAATGAGCTGAAACAAGGAAACTTAAGCTCATTTTAGCTGCCTTAAGTTGAAAGTTAGCTCCACTGCAATAAGAACAGTGTCTCCAAGCTGTCTGCGGCTTGAAATGAGCTGAAACAAGGAAACTTAAGCTCATTTTAGCTACCTTAAGCTGGAAGTTAGCTCCACAGCAATAAGAACAGTGTCTCCAAGCTATCTGCGGCTTGAAGTGAGCTGAAACAATCAAACTTAAGCTCATTTTAGCTACCTTAAGCTGAAAGTTAGCTCCACTGCAATAAAAACAGTGTCTCCAAGCTGTCTGCGGCTTGAAATGAGCTGAAACAAGGAAACTTAAGCTCATTTTAGCTGCCTTAAGCTGAAAGTTAGCTCCACTGCAATAAGAACAGTGTCTCCAAGCTGTCTGCGGCTTGAAATGAGCTGAAACAAGGAAACTTAAACTCATTTAGTTAAAAGTTAGCTCCACTGCAATAATAACAGTGTCTCCAAGCTGTCTGCGGCTTGAAATGAGCTGAAACAAGGAAACTTAAGCTGATTTTAGTTAAAAGTTAGCTCCACTGCAGTAAGAACAGTGTCTCCAATCTGTCTGCGGCTTGAAATGAGCTGAAACTAGGAAACTTAAGCTCATTTTAGCTACTTTAAGCTGAAAGTTAGCTCCACTGCAATAAGAACAGTGTCTCCAAGCTGTCTGCGGCTTGAAATGAGCTGAAACAAGGAAACTTAAACTCATTTTAGTTAAAAGTTAGCTCCACTGCAATAAGAACAGTGTCTCCAAGCTGTCTGCGGCTTGAAATGAGCTGAAACAAGGAAACTTAAGCTCATTTTAGTTAAAAGTTAGCTCCACTGCAGTAAGAACAGTGTCTCCAATCTGTCTGCGGCTTGAAATGAGCTGAAACTAGGAAACTTAAGCTCATTTTAGCTACTTTAAGCTGCAAGTTAGCTCCACTGCAATAAGAACAGTGTCTCCAAGCTGTCTGCGGCTTGAAATGAGCTGAAACAAGGAAACTTAAGCTCATTTTAGCTACCTTAAGCTGGAAGTTAGCTCCACAGCAGTAAGAACAGTGTCTCCAAGCTATCTGCGGCTTGAAATGAGCTGAAACAATCAAACTTAAGCTCATTTTAGCTACCTTAAGCTGAAAGTTAGCCCCACGGCAATAACAACAGTGTCTCCAAGCTGTCTGCGGCTTGAAATGAGCTGAAACAAGCTGAAACAAGCTGAATAAGGCTAGAAATATTTTCCCATTTGTCTAGCAGTGGAAGTTAGGGTCCTAAGTACGTAAGATTTTTTGACAGCAATCAGGTTATTAAAATACCATAGATTGGAGACAACTATAAGATACCCGTCTATGTGTTGATATTTCGGATAACGGCAAGAAGCAAAAGTCCGGACTTTGACTGACTTGCTGTTATCATAACAATTGCAACTGACATTTTTGATATTCGGAAACGTTACCACACTAGCAGGTAACTTAAGCTCATTTTAGCTACCTTAAGCTGAAAGTTAGCTCCACTGCAATAAGAACAGTGTCTCCAAGCTGTCTGCGGCTTGAAATGAGCTGAAACAAGGAAACTTAAACTCATTTTAGTTAAAAGTTAGCTCCACTGCAATAAGAACAGTGTCTCCAAGCTGTCTGCGGCTTGAAATAAGCTGAAACAAGGAAACTTAAGCTCATTTTAGTTAAAAGTTAGCTCCACTGCAGTAAGAACAGTGTCTCCAATCTGTCTGCGGCTTGGAATGAGCTGAAACTAGGAAACTTAAGCTCATTTTAGCTACTTTAAGCTGAAAGCTAGCTGCACTGCAATAAGATCAGAGTCTCCAAGCTGTCTGCGGCTTGAAATGAGCTGACACAAGGAAACTTAAGCTCATTTTAGCTGCCTTAAGCTGAAAGTTAGCTCCACTGCAATAAGAACAGCGTCTCCAAGCTGTCTGCGGTTTGAAATGAGCTGAAACAAGGAAACTTAAGCTCATTTTAGCTACCTTAAGCTGAAAGTTAGCTCCACTGCAATAAAAACAGTGTCTCCAAGCTGTCTGCGGCTTGAAATGAGCTGAAACAAGGAAACTTAAGCTCATTTTAGCTAAAAGTTAGCTCCACTGCAGTAAGAACTGTGTCTCCAAGCTGTCTGCGGCTTGAAATGAGCTGAAACAAGGAAACTTAAGCTCATTTTAGCTAAAAGTTAGCTCCACTGCAGTAAGAACTGTGTCTCCAAGCTGTCTGCGGCTTGAAATGAGCTGAAACTAGGAAACTTAAGCTCATTTTAGCTACTTTAAGCTGAAAGCTAGCTGCACTGCAACAAGATTAGTGTCTCCAAGCTGTCTGCGGCTTGAAATGAGCTGAAACAAGGAAACTTAAGCTCATTTTAGCTACTTTAAGCTGAAAGCTAGCTGCACTGCAACAAGATTAGTGTCTCCAAGCTGTCTGCGGCTTGAAATGAGCTGAAACAAGGAAACTTAAGCTCATTTTAGCTGCCTTAAGCTGCAAGTTAGCTCCACTGCAATAAGAACAGTGTCTCCAAGCTGTCTGCGGCTTGAAATGAGCTGAAACAAGGAAACTTAAGCTCATTTTAGCTACTTTAAGCTGAAAGCTAGCTGCACTGCAATAAGATCAGAGTCTCCAAGCTGTCTGCGGCTTGAAATGAGCTGACACAAGGAAACTTAAGCTCATTTTAGCTGCCTTAAGCTGAAAGTTAGCTCCACTGCAATAAGAACAGCGTCTCCAAGCTGTCTGCGGCTTGAAATGAGCTGAAACAATCAAACTTAAGCTCATTTTAGCTACCTTAAGCTGAAAGTTAGCTCCACTGCAATAAAAACAGTGTCTCCAAGCTGTCTGCGGCTTGAAATGAGCTGAAACAAGCTGAAACAAGCTGAATAAGGCTAGAAATATTTTCCCATTTGTCTAGCAGTGGAAGTTAGGGTCCTAAGTACGTAAGATTTTTTTGACAGCAATCAGGTTATTAAAATACCATAGATTGGAGACAACTATAAGATACCCGTCTAAGTGTTGATATTTCGGATGACGGCAAGAAGCAAAAGTCTGGACTTTGACTGACTTGCTGTTATCATAACAATTGCAACTGACATTATTGATATTCTGAAACGTTACCACACTAGCAGGTAACTTAAGCTCATTTTAGCTACCTTAAGCTGAAAGTTAGCTCCACTGCAATAAGAACAGTGTCTCCAAGCTGTCTGCGGCTTGAAATGAGCTGAAACAAGGAAACTTAAACTCATTTTAGTTAAAAGTTAGCTCCACTGCAATAAGAACAGTGTCTCCAAGCTGTCTGCGGCTTGAAATGAGCTGAAACAAGGAAACTTAAGCTCATTTTAGTTAAAAGTTAGCTCCACTGCAGTAAGAACAGTGTCTCCAATCTGTCTGCGGCTTGAAATGAGCTGAAACTAGGAAACTTAAGCTCATTTTAGCTACTTTAAGCTGAAAGCTAGCTGCACTGCAATAACATCAGTGTCTCCAAGCTGTCTGCGGCTTGAAATGAGCTGAAACAAGGAAACTTAAGCTCATTTTAGCTGCCTTAAGCTGCAAGTTAGCTCCACTGCAATAAGAACAGTGTCTCCAAGCTGTCTGCGGCTTGAAATGAGCTGAAACAAGGAAACTTAAGCTCATTTTAGCTACCTTAAGCTGGAAGTTAGCTCCACAGCAGTAAGAACAGTGTCTCCAAGCTATCTGCGGCTTGAAATGAGCTGAAACAATCAAACTTAAGCTCATTTTAGCTACTTTAAGCTGAAAGTTAGCCCCACTGCAATAACAACAGTGTCCTCCAAGCTGTCTGCGGCTTGAAATGAGCTGAAACAAGCTGAAACAAGCTGAATAAGGCTAGAAATATTTTCCCATTTGTCTAGCAGTGGAAGTTAGGGTCCTAAGTACGTAAGATTTTTTTGACAGCAATCAGGTTATTAAAATACCATAGATTGGAGACAACTATAAGATACCCGTCTATGTGTTGATATTTCGGATGACGGCAAGAAGCAAAAGTCTGGACTTTGACTGACTTGCTGTTATCATAACAATTGCAACTGACATTATTGATTTTCGGAAACGTTACCACACTAGCAGGTAACTTAAGCTCATTTAGCTACCTTAAGCTGAAAGTTAGATCCACTGCAATAAGAACAGTGTCTCCAAGCTGTCTGCGGCTTGAAATGAGCTGAAACAAGGAAACTTAAGCTCATTTTAGCTAAAAGTTAGCTCCACTGCAGTAAGAACTGTGTCTCCAAGCTGTCTGCGGCTTGAAATGAGCTGAAACTAGGAAACTTAAGCTCATTTTAGCTACTTTAAGCTGAAAGCTAGCTGCACTGCAATAAGATCAGTGTCTCCAAGCTGTCTGCGGCTTGAAATGAGCTGAAACAAGGAAACTTAAGCTCATTTTAGCTGCCTTAAGTTGAAAGTTAGCTCCACTGCAATAAGAACAGTGTCTCCAAGCTGTCTGCGGCTTGAAATGAGCTGAAACAAGGAAACTTAAGCTCATTTTAGCTACCTTAAGCTGGAAGTTAGCTCCACAGCAATAAGAACAGTGTCTCCAAGCTATCTGCGGCTTGAAGTGAGCTGAAACAATCAAACTTAAGCTCATTTTAGCTACCTTAAGCTGAAAGTTAGCTCCACTGCAATAAAAACAGTGTCTCCAAGCTGTCTGCGGCTTGAAATGAGCTGAAACAAGGAAACTTAAGCTCATTTTAGCTGCCTTAAGCTGAAAGTTAGCTCCACTGCAATAAGAACAGTGTCTCCAAGCTGTCTGCGGCTTGAAATGAGCTGAACAAGGAAACTTAAACTCATTTTAGTTAAAAGTTAGCTCCACTGCAATAAGAACAGTGTCTCCAAGCTGTCTGCGGCTTGAAATGAGCTGAAACAAGGAAACTTAAGCTGATTTTAGTTAAAAGTTAGCTCCACTGCAGTAAGAACAGTGTCTCCAATCTGTCTGCGGCTTGAAATGAGCTGAAACTAGGAAACTTAAGCTCATTTTAGCTACTTTAAGCTGAAAGTTAGCTCCACTGCAATAAGAACAGTGTCTCCAAGCTGTCTGCGGCTTGAAATGAGCTGAAACAAGGAAACTTAAACTCATTTTAGTTAAAAGTTAGCTCCACTGCAATAAGAACAGTGTCTCCAAGCTGTCTGCGGCTTGAAATGAGCTGAAACAAGGAAACTTAAGCTCATTTTAGTTAAAAGTTAGCTCCACTGCAGTAAGAACAGTGTCTCCAATCTGTCTGCGGCTTGAAATGAGCTGAAACTAGGAAACTTAAGCTCATTTTAGCTACTTTAAGCTGCAAGTTAGCTCCACTGCAATAAGAACAGTGTCTCCAAGCTGTCTGCGGCTTGAAATGAGCTGAAACAAGGAAACTTAAGCTCATTTTAGCTACCTTAAGCTGGAAGTTAGCTCCACAGCAGTAAGAACAGTGTCTCCAAGCTATCTGCGGCTTGAAATGAGCTGAAACAATCAAACTTAAGCTCATTTTAGCTACCTTAAGCTGAAAGTTAGCCCCACGGCAATAACAACAGTGTCTCCAAGCTGTCTGCGGCTTGAAATGAGCTGAAACAAGCTGAAACAAGCTGAATAAGGCTAGAAATATTTTCCCATTTGTCTAGCAGTGGAAGTTAGGGTCCTAAGTACGTAAGATTTTTTTGACAGCAATCAGGTTATTAAAATACCATAGATTGGAGACAACTATAAGATACCCGTCTATGTGTTGATATTTCGGATAACGGCAAGAAGCAAAAGTCCGGACTTTGACTGACTTGCTGTTATCATAACAATTGCAACTGACATTATTGATATTCGGAAACGTTACCACACTAGCAGGTAACTTAAGCTCATTTTAGCTACCTTAAGCTGAAAGTTAGCTCCACTGCAATAAGAACAGTGTCTCCAAGCTGTCTGCGGCTTGAAATGAGCTGAAACAAGGAAACTTAAACTCATTTTAGTTAAAAGTTAGCTCCACTGCAATAAGAACAGTGTCTCCAAGCTGTCTGCGGCTTGAAATAAGCTGAAACAAGGAAACTTAAGCTCATTTTAGTTAAAAGTTAGCTCCACTGCAGTAAGAACAGTGTCTCCAATCTGTCTGCGGCTTGGAATGAGCTGAAACTAGGAAACTTAAGCTCATTTTAGCTACTTTAAGCTGAAAGCTAGCTGCACTGCAATAAGATCAGAGTCTCCAAGCTGTCTGCGGCTTGAAATGAGCTGACACAAGGAAACTTAAGCTCATTTTAGCTGCCTTAAGCTGAAAGTTAGCTCCACTGCAATAAGAACAGCGTCTCCAAGCTGTCTGCGGTTTGAAATGAGCTGAAACAAGGAAACTTAAGCTCATTTTAGCTACCTTAAGCTGAAAGTTAGCTCCACTGCAATAAAAACAGTGTCTCCAAGCTGTCTGCGGCTTGAAATGAGCTGAAACAAGGAAACTTAAGCTCATTTTAGCTAAAAGTTAGCTCCACTGCAGTAAGAACTGTGTCTCCAAGCTGTCTGCGGCTTGAAATGAGCTGAAACAAGGAAACTTAAGCTCATTTTAGCTAAAAGTTAGCTCCACTGCAGTAAGAACTGTGTCTCCAAGCTGTCTGCGGCTTGAAATGAGCTGAAACTAGGAAACTTAAGCTCATTTTAGCTACTTTAAGCTGAAAGCTAGCTGCACTGCAACAAGATTAGTGTCTCCAAGCTGTCTGCGGCTTGAAATGAGCTGAAACAAGGAAACTTAAGCTCATTTTAGCTACTTTAAGCTGAAAGCTAGCTGCACTGCAACAAGATTAGTGTCTCCAAGCTGTCTGCGGCTTGAAATGAGCTGAAACAAGGAAACTTAAGCTCATTTTAGCTGCCTTAAGCTGCAAGTTAGCTCCACTGCAATAAGAACAGTGTCTCCAAGCTGTCTGCGGCTTGAAATGAGCTGAAACAAGGAAACTTAAGCTCATTTTAGCTACTTTAAGCTGAAAGCTAGCTGCACTGCAATAAGATCAGAGTCTCCAAGCTGTCTGCGGCTTGAAATGAGCTGACACAAGGAAACTTAAGCTCATTTAGCTGCCTTAAGCTGAAAGTTAGCTCCACTGCAATAAGAACAGCGTCTCCAAGCTGTCTGCGGCTTGAAATGAGCTGAAACAATCAAACTTAAGCTCATTTTAGCTACCTTAAGCTGAAAGTTAGCTCCACTGCAATAAAAACAGTGTCTCCAAGCTGTCTGCGGCTTGAAATGAGCTGAAACAAGCTGAAACAAGCTGAATAAGGCTAGAAATATTTTCCCATTTGTCTAGCAGTGGAAGTTAGGGTCCTAAGTACGTAAGATTTTTTTGACAGCAATCAGGTTATTAAAATACCATAGATTGGAGACAACTATAAGATACCCGTCTAAGTGTTGATATTTCGGATGACGGCAAGAAGCAAAAGTCTGGACTTTGACTGACTTGCTGTTATCATAACAATTGCAACTGACATTATTGATATTCTGAAACGTTACCACACTAGCAGGTAACTTAAGCTCATTTTAGCTACCTTAAGCTGAAAGTTAGCTCCACTGCAATAAGAACAGTGTCTCCAAGCTGTCTGCGGCTTGAAATGAGCTGAAACAAGGAAACTTAAACTCATTTTAGTTAAAAGTTAGCTCCACTGCAATAAGAACAGTGTCTCCAAGCTGTCTGCGGCTTGAAATGAGCTGAAACAAGGAAACTTAAGCTCATTTTAGTTAAAAGTTAGCTCCACTGCAGTAAGAACAGTGTCTCCAATCTGTCTGCGGCTTGAAATGAGCTGAAACTAGGAAACTTAAGCTCATTTTAGCTACTTTAAGCTGAAAGCTAGCTGCACTGCAATAACATCAGTGTCTCCAAGCTGTCTGCGGCTTGAAATGAGCTGAAACAAGGAAACTTAAGCTCATTTTAGCTGCCTTAAGCTGCAAGTTAGCTCCACTGCAATAAGAACAGTGTCTCCAAGCTGTCTGCGGCTTGAAATGAGCTGAAACAAGGAAACTTAAGCTCATTTTAGCTACCTTAAGCTGGAAGTTAGCTCCACAGCAGTAAGAACAGTGTCTCCAAGCTATCTGCGGCTTGAAATGAGCTGAAACAATCAAACTTAAGCTCATTTTAGCTACTTTAAGCTGAAAGTTAGCCCCACTGCAATAACAACAGTGTCTCCAAGCTGTCTGCGGCTTGAAATGAGCTGAAACAAGCTGAAACAAGCTGAATAAGGCTAGAAATATTTTCCCATTTGTCTAGCAGTGGAAGTTAGGGTCCTAAGTACGTAAGATTTTTTTGACAGCAATCAGGTTATTAAAATACCATAGATTGGAGACAACTATAAGATACCCGTCTATGTGTTGATATTTCGGATGACGGCAAGAAGCAAAGTCTGGACTTTGACTGACTTGCTGTTATCATAACAATTGCAACTGACATTATTGATTTTCGGAAACGTTACCACACTAGCAGGTAACTTAAGCTCATTTTAGCTACCTTAAGCTGAAAGTTAGATCCACTGCAATAAGAACAGTGTCTCCAAGCTGTCTGCGGCTTGAAATGAGCTGAAACAAGGAAACTTAAGCTCATTTTAGCTAAAAGTTAGCTCCACTGCAGTAAGAACTGTGTCTCCAAGCTGTCTGCGGCTTGAAATGAGCTGAAACTAGGAAACTTAAGCTCATTTTAGCTACTTTAAGCTGAAAGCTAGCTGCACTGCAATAAGATCAGTGTCTCCAAGCTGTCTGCGGCTTGAAATGAGCTGAAACAAGGAAACTTAAGCTCATTTTAGCTGCCTTAAGTTGAAAGTTAGCTCCACTGCAATAAGAACAGTGTCTCCAAGCTGTCTGCGGCTTGAAATGAGCTGAAACAAGGAAACTTAAGCTCATTTTAGCTACCTTAAGCTGGAAGTTAGCTCCACAGCAATAAGAACAGTGTCTCCAAGCTATCTGCGGCTTGAAGTGAGCTGAAACAATCAAACTTAAGCTCATTTTAGCTACCTTAAGCTGAAAGTTAGCTCCACTGCAATAAAACAGTGTCTCCAAGCTGTCTGCGGCTTGAAATGAGCTGAAACAAGGAAACTTAAGCTCATTTTAGCTGCCTTAAGCTGAAAGTTAGCTCCACTGCAATAAGAACAGTGTCTCCAAGCTGTCTGCGGCTTGAAATGAGCTGAAACAAGGAAACTTAAACTCATTTAGTTAAAAGTTAGCTCCACTGCAATAAGAACAGTGTCTCCAAGCTGTCTGCGGCTTGAAATGAGCTGAAACAAGGAAACTTAAGCTCATTTTAGTTAAAAGTTAGCTCCACTGCAGTAAGAACAGTGTCTCCAATCTGTCTGCGGCTTGAAATGAGCTGAAACTAGGAAACTTAAGCTCATTTTAGCTACTTTAAGCTGAAAGTTAGCTCCACTGCAATAAGAACAGTGTCTCCAAGCTGTCTGCGGCTTGAAATGAGCTGAAACAAGGAAACTTAAACTCATTTTAGTTAAAAGTTAGCTCCACTGCAATAAGAACAGTGTCTCCAAGCTGTCTGCGGCTTGAAATGAGCTGAAACAAGGAAACTTAAGCTCATTTTAGTTAAAAGTTAGCTCCACTGCAGTAAGAACAGTGTCTCCAATCTGTCTGCGGCTTGAAATGAGCTGAAACTAGGAAACTTAAGCTCATTTTAGCTACTTTAAGCTGCAAGTTAGCTCCACTGCAATAAGAACAGTGTCTCCAAGCTGTCTGCGGCTTGAAATGAGCTGAAACAAGGAAACTTAAGCTCATTTTAGCTACCTTAAGCTGGAAGTTAGCTCCACAGCAGTAAGAACAGTGTCTCCAAGCTATCTGCGGCTTGAAATGAGCTGAAACAATCAAACTTAAGCTCATTTTAGCTACCTTAAGCTGAAAGTTAGCCCCACGGCAATAACAACAGTGTCTCCAAGCTGTCTGCGGCTTGAAATGAGCTGAAACAAGCTGAAACAAGCTGAATAAGGCTAGAAATATTTTCCCATTTGTCTAGCAGTGGAAGTTAGGGTCCTAAGTACGTAAGATTTTTTTGACAGCAATCAGGTTATTAAAATACCATAGATTGGAGACAACTATAAGATACCCGTCTATGTGTTGATATTTCGGATGACGGCAAGAAGCAAAAGTCTGGACTTTGACTGACTTGCTGTTATCATAACAATTGCAACTGACATTATTGATTTTCGGAAACGTTACCACACTAGCAGGTAACTTAAGCTCATTTTAGCTACCTTAAGCTGAAAGTTAGATCCACTGCAATAAGAACAGTGTCTCCAAGCTGTCTGCGGCTTGAAATGAGCTGAAACAAGGAAACTTAAGCTCATTTTAGCTAAAAGTTAGCTCCACTGCAGTAAGAACTGTGTCTCCAAGCTGTCTGCGGCTTGAAATGAGCTGAAACTAGGAAACTTAAGCTCATTTTAGCTACTTTAAGCTGAAAGCTAGCTGCACTGCAATAAGATCAGTGTCTCCAAGCTGTCTGCGGCTTGAAATGAGCTGAAACAAGGAAACTTAAGCTCATTTTAGCTGCCTTAAGTTGAAAGTTAGCTCCACTGCAATAAGAACAGTGTCTCCAAGCTGTCTGCGGCTTGAAATGAGCTGAAACAAGGAAACTTAAGCTCATTTTAGCTACCTTAAGCTGGAAGTTAGCTCCACAGCAATAAGAATAGTGTCTCCAAGCTATCTGCGGCTTGAAGTGAGCTGAAACAATCAAACTTAAGCTCATTTTAGCTACCTTAAGCTGAAAGTTAGCTCCACTGCAATAAAAACAGTGTCTCCAAGCTGTCTGCGGCTTGAAATGAGCTGAAACAAGGAAACTTAAGCTCATTTTAGCTGCCTTAAAGCTGAAAGTTAGCTCCACTGCAATAAGAACAGTGTCTCCAAGCTGTCTGCGGCTTGAAATGAGCTGAACAAGGAAACTTAAAACTCATTTTAGTTAAAAGTTAGCTCCACTGCAATAAGAACAGTGTCTCCAAGCTGTCTGCGGCTTGAAATGAGCTGAAACAAGGAAACTTAAGCTCATTTTAGTTAAAAGTTAGCTTCGTTACTCCACTGCAGTAAGAACAGTGTCTCCAATCTGTCTGCGGCTTGAAATGAGCTGAAACTAGGAAACTTAAGCTCATTTTAGCTACTTTAAGCTGCAAGTTAGCTCCACTGCAATAAGAACAGTGTCTCCAAGCTGTCTGCGGCTTGAAATGAGCTGAAACAAGGAAACTTAAGCTCATTTTAAGCTACCTTAAGCTGGAAGTTAGCTCCACAGCAGTAAGAACAGTGTCTCCAAGCTATCTGCGGCTTGAAATGAGCTGAAACAATCAAACTTAAGCTCATTTTAGCTACCTTAAGCTGAAAGTTAGCCCCACGGCAATAACAACAGTGTCTCCAAGCTGTCTGCGGCTTGAAATGAGCTGAAACAAGCTGAAACAAGCTGAATAAGGCTAGAAATATTTTCCCCATTTGTCTAGCAGTGGAAGTTAGGGTCCTAAGTACGTAAGATTTTTTGACAGCAATCAGGTTATTAAAATACCATAGATTGGAGACAACTATAAGATACCCGTCTATGTGTTGATATTTCGGATGACGGCAAGAAGCAAAAGTCTGGACTTTGACTGACTTGCTGTTATCATAACAATTGCAACTGACATTATTGATTTTCGGAAACGTTACCACACTAGCAGGTAACTTAAGCTCATTTTAGCTACCTTAAGCTGAAAGTTAGATCCACTGCAATAAGAACAGTGTCTCCAAGCTGTCTGCGGCTTGAAATGAGCTGAAACAAGGAAACTTAAGCTCATTTTAGCTAAAAGTTAGCTCCACTGCAGTAAGAACTGTGTCTCCAAGCTGTCTGCGGCTTGAAATGAGCTGAAACTAGGAAACTTAAGCTCATTTTAGCTACTTTAAGCTGAAAGCTAGCTGCACTGCAATAAGATCAGTGTCTCCAAGCTGTCTGCGGCTTGAAATGAGCTGAAACAAGGAAACTTAAGCTCATTTTAGCTGCCTTAAGTTGAAAGTTAGCTCCACTGCAATAAGAACAGTGTCTCCAAGCTGTCTGCGGCTTGAAATGAGCTGAAACAAGGAAACTTAAGCTCATTTTAGCTACCTTAAGCTGGAAGTTAGCTCCACAGCAATAAGAATAGTGTCTCCAAGCTATCTGCGGCTTGAAGTGAGCTGAAACAATCAAACTTAAGCTCATTTTAGCTACCTTAAGCTGAAAGTTAGCTCCACTGCAATAAAAACAGTGTCTCCAAGCTGTCTGCGGCTTGAAATGAGCTGAAACAAGGAAACTTAAGCTCATTTTAGCTGCCTTAAGCTGAAAGTTAGCTCCACTGCAATAAGAACAGTGTCTCCAAGCTGTCTGCGGCTTGAAATGAGCTGAAACAAGGAAACTTAAACTCATTTTAGTTAAAAGTTAGCTCCACTGCAATAAGAACAGTGTCTCCAAGCTGTCTGCGGCTTGAAATGAGCTGAAACAAGGAAACTTAAGCTCATTTTAGTTAAAAGTTAGCTCCACTGCAGTAAGAACAGTGTCTCCAATCTGTCTGCGGCTTGAAATGAGCTGAAACTAGGAAACTTAAGCTCATTTTAGCTACTTTAAGCTGCAAGTTAGCTCCACTGCAATAAGAACAGTGTCTCCAAGCTGTCTGCGGCTTGAAATGAGCTGAAACAAGGAAACTTAAGCTCATTTTAGCTACCTTAAGCTGGAAGTTAGCTCCACAGCAGTAAGAACAGTGTCTCCAAGCTATCTGCGGCTTGAAATGAGCTGAAACAATCAAACTTAAGCTCATTTTAGCTACTTTAAGCTGAAAGTTAGCCCCACTGCAATAACAACAGTGTCTCCAAGCTGTCTGCGGCTTGAAATGAGCTGAAACAAGCTGAAACAAGCTGAATAAGGCTAGAAATATTTTCCCATTTGTCTAGCAGTGGAAGTTAGGGTCCTAAGTACGTAAGATTTTTTTGACAGCAATCAGGTTATTAAAATACCATAGATTGGAGACAACTATAAGATACCCGTCTATGTGTTGATATTTCGGATGACGGCAAGAAGCAAAAGTCTGGACTTTGACTGACTTGCTGTTATCATAACAATTGCAACTGACATTATTGATTTTCGGAAACGTTACCACACTAGCAGGTAACTTAAGCTCATTTTAGCTACCTTAAGCTGAAAGTTAGATCCACTGCAATAAGAACAGTGTCTCCAAGCTGTCTGCGGCTTGAAATGAGCTGAAACAAGGAAACTTAAGCTCATTTTAGCTAAAAGTTAGCTCCACTGCAGTAAGAACTGTGTCTCCAAGCTGTCTGCGGCTTGAAATGAGCTGAAACTAGGAAACTTAAGCTCATTTTAGCTACTTTAAGCTGAAAGCTAGCTGCACTGCAATAAGATCAGTGTCTCCAAGCTGTCTGCGGCTTGAATGAGCTGAAACAAGGAAACTTAAGCTCATTTTAGCTGCCTTAAGTTGAAAGTTAGCTCCACTGCAATAAGAACAGTGCCTCCAAGCTGTCTGCGGCTTGAAATGAGCTGAAACAAGGAAACTTAAGCTCATTTTAGCTACCTTAAGCTGGAAGTTAGCTCCACAGCATAAGAACAGTGTCTCCAAGCTGTCTGCGGCTTGAAATGAGCTGAAACAAGGAAACTTAAACTCATTTTAGTTAAAAGTTAGCTCCACTGCAATAAGAACAGTGTCTCCAAGCTGTCTGCGGCTTGAAATGAGCTGAAACAAGGAAACTTAAGCTCATTTTAGTTAAAAGTTAGCTCCACTGCAGTAAGAACAGTGTCTCCAATCTGTCTGCGGCTTGAAATGAGCTGAAACTAGGAAACTTAAGCTCATTTAGCTACTTTAAGCTGCAAGTTAGCTCCACTGCAATAAGAACAGTGTCTCCAAGCTGTCTGCGGCTTGAAATGAGCTGAAACAAGGAAACTTAAGCTCATTTTAGCTACCTTAAGCTGGAAGTTAGCTCCACAGCAGTAAGAACAGTGTCTCCAAGCTATCTGCGGCTTGAAATGAGCTGAAACAATCAAACTTAAGCTCATTTTAGCTACTTTAAGCTGAAAGTTAGCCCCACTGCAATAACAACAGTGTCTCCAAGCTGTCTGCGGCTTGAAATGAGCTGAAACAAGCTGAAACAAGCTGAATAAGGCTAGAAATATTTTCCCATTTGTCTAGCAGTGGAAGTTAGGGTCCTAAGTACGTAAGATTTTTTTGACAGCAATCAGGTTATTAAAATACCATAGATTGGAGACAACTATAAGATACCCGTCTATGTGTTGATATTTCGGATGACGGCAAGAAGCAAAAGTCTGGACTTTGACTGACTTGCTGTTATCATAACAATTGCAACTGACATTATTGATTTTCGGAAACGTTACCACACTAGCAGGTAACTTAAGCTCATTTTAGCTACCTTAAGCTGAAAGTTAGATCCACTGCAATAAGAACAGTGTCTCCAAGCTGTCTGCGGCTTGAAATGAGCTGAAACAAGGAAACTTAAGCTCATTTTAGCTAAAAGTTAGCTCCACTGCAGTAAGAACTGTGTCTCCAAGCTGTCTGCGGCTTGAAATGAGCTAAAAACTAGGAAACTTAAGCTCATTTTAGCTACTTTAAGCTGAAAGCTAGCTGCACTGCAATAAGATCAGTGTCTCCAAGCTGTCTGCGGCTTGAAATGAGCTGAAACAAGGAAACTTAAGCTCATTTTAGCTGCCTTAAGTTGAAAGTTAGCTCCACTGCAATAAGAACAGTGTCTCCAAGCTGTCTGCGGCTTGAAATGAGCTGAAACAAGGAAACTTAAGCTCATTTTAGCTACCTTAAGCTGGAAGTTAGCTCCACAGCAATAAGAACAGTGTCTCCAAGCTGTCTGCGTCTTGAAATGAGCTGAAACAAGGAAACTTAAACTCATTTTAGTTAAAAGTTAGCTCCACTGCAATAAGAACAGTGTCTCCAAGCTGTCTGCGGCTTGAAATGAGCTGAAACAAGGAAACTTAAGCTCATTTTAGTTAAAAGTTAGCTCCACTGCAGTAAGAACAGTGTCTCCAATCTGTCTGCGGCTTGAAATGAGCTGAAACTAGGAAACTTAAGCTCATTTTAGCTACTTTAAGCTGCAAGTTAGCTCCACTGCAATAAGAACAGTGTCTCCAAGCTGTCTGCGGCTTGAAATGAGCTGAAACAAGGAAACTTAAGCTCATTTTAGCTACCTTAAGCTGGAAGTTAGCTCCACAGCAGTAAGAACAGTGTCTCCAAGCTATCTGCGGCTTGAAATGAGCTGAAACAATCAAACTTAAGCTCATTTTAGCTACTTTAAAGCTGAAAGTTAGCCCCACTGCAATAACAACAGTGTCTCCAAGCTGTCTGCGGCTTGAAATGAGCTGAAACAAGCTGAAACAAGCTGAATAAGGCTAGAAATATTTTCCCATTTGTCTAGCAGTGGAAGTTAGGGTCCTAAGTACGTAAGATTTTTTTGACAGCAATCAGGTTATTAAAATACCATAGATTGGAGACAACTATAAGATACCCGTCTATGTGTTGATATTTCGGATGACGGCAAGAAGCAAAAGTCTGGACTTTGACTGACTTGCTGTTATCATAACAATTGCAACTGACATTATTGATTTTCGGAAACGTTACCACACTAGCAGGTAACTTAAGCTCATTTTAGCTACCTTAAGCTGAAAGTTAGCTCCACTGCAATAAGAACAGTGTCTCCAAGCTGTCTGCGGCTTGAAATGAGCTGAAACAAGGAAACTTAAACTCATTTTAGTTAAAAGTTAGCTCCACTGCAATAAGAACAGTGTCTCCAAGCTGTCTGCGGCTTGAAATGAGCTGAAACAAGGAAACTTAAGCTCATTTTAGCTAAAAGTTAGCTCCACTGCAGTAAGAACTGTGTCTCCAAGCTGTCTGCGGCTTGAAATGAGCTGAAACTAGGAAACTTAAGCTCATTTAGCTACTTTAAGCTGAAAGCTAGCTGCACTGCAATAAGATCAGTGTCTCCAAGCTGTCTGCGGCTTGAAATGAGCTGAAACAAGGAAACTTAAGCTCATTTTAGCTGCCTTAAGTTGAAAGTTAGCTCCACTGCATAAGAACAGTGTCTCCAAGCTGTCTGCGGCTTGAAATGAGCTGAAACAAGGAAACTTAAGCTCATTTTAGCTACCTTAAGCTGGAAGTTAGCTCCACAGCAATAAGAACAGTGTCTCCAAGCTATCTGCGGCTTGAAGTGAGCTGAAACATCAAACTTAAGCTCATTTTAGCTACCTTAAGCTGAAAGTTAGCTCCACTGCAATAAAAACAGTGTCTCCAAGCTGTCTGCGGCTTGAAATGAGCTGAAACAAGGAAACTTAAGCTCATTTTAGCTGCCTTAAGCTGAAAGTTAGCTCCACTGCAATAAGAACAGTGTCTCCAAGCTGTCTGCGGCTTGAAATGAGCTGAAACAAGGAAACTTAAGCTCATTTTAGCTACCTTAAGCTGGAAGTTAGCTCCACAGCAATAAGAACAGTGTCTCCAAGCTATCTGCGGCTTGAAGTGAGCTGAAACAATCAAACTTAAGCTCATTTAGCTACCTTAAGCTGAAAGTTAGCTCCACTGCAATAAAAACAGTGTCTCCAAGCTGTCTGCGGCTTGAAATGAGCTGAAACAAGGAAACTTAAGCTCATTTTAGCTGCCTTAAGCTGAAAGTTAGCTCCACTGCAATAAGACAGTGTCTCCAAGCTGTCTGCGGCTTGAAATGAGCTGAAACAAGGAAACTTAAACTCTTTTTAGTTAAAGTTAGCTCCACTGCAATAAGAACAGTGTCTCCAAGCTGTCTGCGGCTTGAAATGAGCTGAAACAAGGAAACTTAAGCTCATTTTAGCTACCTTAAGCTGGAAGTTAGCTCCACAGCAGTAAGAACAGTGTCTCCAAGCTATCGCGGCTTGAAATGAGCTGAAACAATCAAACTTAAGCTCATTTTAGCTACTTTAAGCTGAAAGTTAGCCCCACTGCAATAAAAACAGTGTCTCCAAGCTGTCTGCGGCTTGAAATGAGCTGAAACAAGCTGAAACAAGCTGAATAAGGCTAGAAATATTTTCCCATTTGTCTAGCAGTGGAAGTTAGGGTCCTAAGTACGTAAGATTTTTTTGACAGCAATCAGGTTATTAAAATACCATAGATTGGAGACAACTATAAGATACCCGTCTATGTGTTGATATTTCGGATGACGGCAAGAAGCAAAAGTCTGGACTTTGACTGACTTGCTGTTATCATAACAATTGCAACTGACATTATTGATTTTCGGAAACGTTACCACCACTAGCAGGTAACTTAAGCTCATTTTAGCTACCTTAAGCTGAAAGTTAGATCCACTGCAATAAGAACAGTGTCTCCAAGCTGTCTGCGGCTTGAAATGAGCTGAAACTAGGAAACTTAAGCTCATTTTAGCTGCCTTAAGCTGAAAGTTAGCTCCACTGCAATAAGAACAGTGTCTCCAAGCTGTCTGCGGCTTGAAATGAGCTGAAACAAGGAAACTTAAACTCATTTTAGTTAAAAGTTAGCTCCACTGCAATAAGAACAGTGTCTCCAAGCTGTCTGCGGCTTGAAATGAGCTGAAACAAGGAAACTTAAGCTCATTTAGTTAAAAGTTAGCTCCACTGCAGTAAGAACAGTGTCTCCAATCTGTCTGCGGCTTGAAATGAGCTGAAAACTAGGAAACTTAAGCTCATTTTAGCTACTTTAAGCTGAAAGTTAGCTCCACTGCAATAAGAACAGTGTCTCCAAGCTGTCTGCGGCTTGAAATGAGCTGAAACAAGGAAACTTAAGCTCATTTTAGCTGCCTTAAGCTGAAAGTTAGCTCCACTGCAATAAGAACAGCGTCTCCAAGCTGTCTGCGGTTTGAAATGAGCTGAAACAAGGAAACTTAAGCTCATTTTAGCTACCTTAAGCTAAAAGTTAGCTCCACTGCAATAAAAAACAGTGTCTCCAAGCTGTCTGCGGCTTGAAATGAGCTGAAACAAGCTGAAACAAGCTGAATAAGGCTAGAAATATTTTCCCATTTGTCTAGCAGTGGAAGTTAGGGTCCTAAGTACGTAAGATTTTTTTGACAGCAATCAGGTTATTAAAATACCATAGATTGGAGACAACTATAGATACCCGTCTATGTGTTGATATTTCGGATGACGGCAAGAAGCAAAAGTCTGGACTTTGACTGACTTGCTGTTATCATAACAATTGCAACTGACATATTGATTTTCGGAAACGTTACCACACTAGCAGGTAACTTAAGCTCATTTAGCTACCTTAAGCTGAAAGTTAGCTCCACTGCAATAAGAACAGTGTCTACAAGCTGTCTGCGGCTTGAAATGAGCTGAAACAAGGAAACTTAAGCTTATTTTAGCTAAAAGTTAGCTCCACTGCAGTAAGAACAGTGTCTCCAAGCTGTCTGCGGCTTGAAATGAGCTGAAACTACGAAACTTAAGCTCATTTTAGCTACTTTAAGCTGAAAGCTAGCTGCACTGCAATAAGATCAGTGTCTCCAAGCTGTCTGCGGCTTGAAATGAGCTGAAACAAGGAAACTTAAGCTCATTTTAGCTGCCTTAAGCTGAAAGTTAGCTCCACTGCAATAAGAACAGTGTCTCCAAGCTGTCTGCGGCTTGAAATGAGCTGAAACAAGGAAACTTAAGCTCATTTTAGCTACCTTAAGCTGGAAGTTAGCTCCACAGCAGTAAGAACAGTGTCTCCAAGCTATCTGCGGCTTGAAATGAGCTGAAACAATCAAACTTAAGCTCATTTTAGCTACCTTAAGCTGAAAGTTAGCTCCACTGCAATAACAACAGTGTCTCCAAGCTGTCTGCGGCTTGAAATGAGCTGAAACAAGCTGAAACAAGCTGAAAAAGGCTAGAAATATTTTCCCATTTGTCTAGCAGTGGAAGTTAGGGTCCTAAGTACGTAAGATTTTTTTGACAGCAATCAGGTTATTAAAATACCATAGATTGGAGACAACTATAAGATACCCGTCTATGTGTTGATATTTCGGATGACGGCAAGAAGCAAAAGTCTGGACTTTGACTGACTTGCTGTTATCATAACAATTGCAACTGACATTATTGATTTCGGAAACGTTACCACACTAGCAGGTAACTTAAGCTCATTTTAGCTACCTTAAGCTGAAAGTTAGATCCACTGCAATAAGAACAGTGTCTCCAAGCTGTCTGCGGCTTGAAATGAGCTGAAACAAGGAAACTTAAGCTCATTTTAGCTAAAAGTTAGCTCCACTGCAGTAAGAACTGTGTCTCCAAGCTGTCTGAGGCTTGAAAATGAGCTGAAACTAGGAAACTTAAGCTCATTTTAGCTACTTTAAGCTGAAAGCTAGCTGCACTGCAATAAGATCAGTGTCTCCAAGCTGTCTGCGGCTTGAAATGAGCTGAAACAAGGAACTTAAGCTCATTTTAGCTGCCTTAAGTTGAAAGTTAGCTCCACTGCAATAAGAACAGTGTCCTCCAAGCTGTCTGCGGCTTGAAATGAGCTGAAACAAGGAAACTTAAGCTCATTTTAGCTACCTTAAGCTGGAAGTTAGCTCCACAGCAATAAGAACAGTGTCTCCAAGCTATCTGCGGCTTGAAGTGAGCTGAAACAATCAAACTTAAGCTCATTTTAGCTACCTTAAGCTGAAAGTTAGCTCCACTGCAATAAAAACAGTGTCTCCAAGCTGTCTGCGGCTTGAAATGAGCTGAAACAAGCTGAAACAAGCTGAATAAGGCTAGAAATATTTTCCCATTTGTCTAGCAGTGGAAGTTAGGGTCCTAAGTACGTAAGATTTTTTTGACAGCAATCAGGTTATTAAAATACCATAGATTGGAGACAACTATAGATACCCGTCTATGTGTTGATATTTCGGATGACGGCAAGAAGCAAAAGTCTGGACTTTGACTGACTTGCTGTTATCATAACAATTGCAACTGACATTATTGATTTTCGGAAACGTTACCACACTAGCAGGTAACTTAAGCTCATTTTAGCTACCTTAAGCTGAAAGTTAGATCCACTGCAATAAGAACAGTGTCTCCAAGCTGTCTGCGGCTTGAAATGAGCTGAAACAAGGAAACTTAAGCTCATTTTAGCTAAAAGTTAGCTCCACTGCAGTAAGAACTGTGTCTCCAAGCTGTCTGCGGCTTGAAATGAGCTGAAACTAGGAAACTTAAGCTCATTTTAGCTACTTTAAGCTGAAAGCTAGCTGCACTGCAATAAGATCAGTGTCTCCAAGCTGTCTGCGGCTTGAAATGAGCTGAAACAAGGAAACTTAAGCTCATTTTAGCTGCCTTAAGTTGAAAGTTAGCTCCACTGCAATAAGAACAGTGTCTCCAAGCTGTCTGCGGCTTGAAATGAGCTGAAACAAGGAAACTTAAGCTCATTTTAGCTACCTTAAGCTGGAAGTTAGCTCCACAGCAATAAGAACAGTGTCTCCAAGCTATCTGCGGCTTGAAAGTGAGCTGAAACAATCAAACTTAAGCTCATTTTAGCTACCTTAAGCTGAAGTTAGCTCACTGCAATAAAACAGTGTCTCCAAGCTGTCTGCGGCTTGAAATGAGCTGAAACAAGGAAACTTAAGCTCATTTTAGCTGCCTTAAGCTGAAAGTTAGCTCCACTGCAATAAGAACAGTGTCTCCAAGCTGTCTGCGGCTTGAAATGAGCTGAACAAGGAAACTTAAGCTCATTTTAGCTGCCTTAAGCTGAAAGTTAGCTCCACTGCAATAAGAACAGTGTCTCCAAGCTGTCTGCGGCTTGAAATGAGCTGAAACAAGGAAACTTAAGCTCATTTAGCTACCTTAAGCTGGAAGTTAGCTCCACAGCAGTAAGAACAGTGTCTCCAAGCTATCTGCGGCTTGAAATGAGCTGAAACAATCAAACTTAAGCTCATTTTAGCTACCTTAAGCTGAAAGTTAGCTCCACTGCAATAACAACAGTGTCTCCAAGCTGTCTGCGGCTTGAAATGAGCTGAAACAAGCTGAAACAAGCTGAATAAGGCTAGAAATATTTTCCCATTTGTCTAGCAGTGGAAGTTAGGGTCCTAAGTACGTAAGATTTTTTTGACAGCAATCAGGTTATTAAAATACCATAGATTGGAGACAACTATAAGATACCCGTCTATGTGTTGATATTTCGGATGACGGCAAGAAGCAAAAGTCCTGGACTTTGACTGACTTGCTGTTATCATAACAATTGCAACTGACATATTGATTTCGGAAACGTTACCACACTAGCAGGTAACTTAAGCTCATTTTAGCTACCTTAAGCTGAAAGTTAGCTCCACTGCAATAAGAACAGTGTCTCCAAGCTGTCTGCCGGCTTGAAATGAGCTGAAACAAGGAAACTTAAGCTTATTTTAGCTAAAAGTTAGCTCCACTGCAGTAAGAACAGTGTCCTCCAAGCTGTCTGCGGCTTGATATGAGCTGAAACTACGAAACTTAAGCTCATTTTAGCTACTTTAAGCTGAAAGCTAGCTGCACTGCAATAAGATCAGTGTCTCCAAGCTGTCTGCGGCTTGAAATGAGCTGAAACAAGGAAACTTAAGCTCATTTTAGCTGCCTTAAGTTGAAAGTTAGCTCCACTGCAATAAGAACAGTGTCTCCAAGCTGTCTGCGGCTTGAAATGAGCTGAAACAAGGAAACTTAAGCTCATTTTAGCTACCTTAAGCTGGAAGTTAGCTCCACAGCAATAAGAACAGTGTCTCCAAGCTATCTGCGGCTTGAAGTGAGCTGAAACAATCAAACTTAAGCTCATTTTAGCTACCGTTAAGCTGAAAGTTAGCTCCACTGCAATAAAACAGTGTCTCCAAGCTGTCTGCGGCTTGAAATGAGCTGAAACAAGGAAACTTAAGCTCATTTTAGCTGCCTTAAGCTGAAAGTTAGCTCCACTGCAATAAGAACAGTGTCTCCAAGCTGTCTGCGGCTTGAAATGAGCTGAAACAAGGAAACTTAAACTCATTTTAGTTAAAAGTTAGCTCCACTGCAATAAGAACAGTGTCTCCAAGCTGTCTGCGGCTTGAAATGAGCTGAAACAGGAAACTTAAGCTCCTTTTAGCTACCTTAAGGGAAGTTAGCTCCACCGCAGTAAGAACAGTGTCTCCAAGCTATCTGCGGCTTGAAATGAGCTGAAACAATCAAACTTAAGCTCATTTTAGCTACTTTAAGCTGAAAGTTAGCCCCACTGCAATAACAACAGTGTCTCCAAGCTGTCTGCGGCTTGAAATGAGCTGAAACAAGCTGAACAAGCTGATAAGGCTAGAAATATTTTCCCATTTGTCTAGCAGTGGAAGTTAGGGTCTAAGTACGTAAGATTTTTTTGACAGCAATCAGGTTATTAAAATACCATAGATTGGAGACAACTATAAGATACCGTCTATGTGTTGATATTTCGGATGACGGCAAGAAGCAAAAGTATGGACTTTGACTGACTGCTGTATCATAACAATTGCAACTGACATTATTGATTTTCGGAAACGTTACCACACTAGCAGGTAACTTAAGCTCATTTTAGCTACCTTAAGCTGAAAGTTAGAGTCACTGCAATAAGAACAGTGTCTCAAGCTGTCTGCGGCTAAAATGAGCTGAAACTAGGAAACTTAAGCTCATTTTAGCTGCCTTAAGCTGAAAGTTAGCTCCACTGCAATAAGAACAGTGTCTCCAAGCTGTCTGCGGCTGAAATGAGCTGAAACAAGGAAACTTAAACTCATTTTAGTTAAAAGTTAGCTCCACTGCAATAAGAACAGTGTCTCCAAGCTGTCTGCGGCTTGAAATGAGCTGAACAAGGAAACTTAAGCTCATTTTAGTTAAAAGTTAGCTCCACTGCAGTAAGAACAGTGTCTCCAATCTGTCTGCGGCTTGAAATGAGCTGAAACTAGGAAACTTAAGCTCATTTTAGCTACTTTAAGCTGAAAGTTAGCTCCACTGCAATAAGAACAGTGTCTCCAAGCTGTCTGCGGCTTGAAATGAGCTGAAACAAGGAAACTTAGCTCATTTTAGCTGCCTTAAGCTGAAAGTTAGCTCCACTGCAATAAGAACAGCGTCTCCAAGCTGTCTGCGGTTTGAAATGAGCTGAAACAAGGAAACTTAAGCTCATTTTAGCTACCTTAAGCTGAAAGTTAGCTCCACTGCAATAAAAACAGTGTCTCCAAGCTGTCTGCGGCTTGAAATGAGCTGAAACAAGCTGAAACAAGCTGATAAGGCTAGAAATATTTTCCCATTGTCTAGCAGTGGAAGTTAGGGTCCTAAGTACGTAAGATTTTTTTGACAGCAATCAGGTTATTAAATACCATAGATTGGAGACAACTATAGATACCCGTCTATGTGTTGATATTTCGGATGACGGCAAGAAGCAAAAGTCTGGACTTTGACTGACTTGCTGTTATCATAACAATTGCAACTGACATATTGATTTTCGGAAACGTTACCACACTAGCAGGTAACTTAAGCTCATTTTAGCTACCTTAAGCTGAAAGTTAGCTCCACTGCAATAAGAACAGTGTCTACAAGCTGTCTGCGGCTTGAAATGAGCTGAAACAAGGAAACTTAAGCTTATTTTAGCTAAAAGTTAGCTCCACTGCAGTAAGAACAGTGTCTCCAAGCTGTCTGCGGCTTGAAATGAGCTGAAACTACGAAACTTAAGCTCATTTAGCTACTTTAAGCTGAAAGCTAGCTGCACTGCAATAAGATCAGTGTCTCCAAGCTGTCTGCGGCTTGAAATGAGCTGAAACAAGGAAACTTAAGCTCATTTTAGCTGCCTTAAGCTGAAAGTTAGCTCCACTGCAATAAGAACAGTGTCTCCAAGCTGTCTGCGGCTTGAAATGAGCTGAAACAAGGAAACTTAAGCTCATTTTAGCTACCTTAAGCTGGAAGTTAGCTCCACAGCAGTAAGAACAGTGTCTCCAAGCTATCTGCGGCTTGAAATGAGCTGAAACAATCAAACTTAAGCTCATTTTAGCTACCTTAAGCTGAAAGTTAGCTCCACTGCAATAAAACAGTGTCTCCAAGCTGTCTGCGGCTTGAAATGAGCTGAAACAAGCTGAAACAAGCTGAATAAGGCTAGAAATATTTTTCCCATTTGTCTAGCAGTGGAAGTTAGGGTCCTAAGTACGTAAGATTTTTTTGACAGCAATCAGGTTATTAAAATACCATAGATTGGAGACAACTATAAGATACCCGTCTATGTGTTGATATTTCGGATGACGGCAAGAAGCAAAAGTCTGGACTTTGACTGACTTGCTGTTATCATAACAATTGCAACTGACATTATTGATTTTCCGGAAACGTTACCACACTAGCAGGTAACTTAAGCTCATTTTAGCTACCTTAAGCTGAAAGTTAGATCCACTGCAATAAGAACAGTGTCTCCAAGCTGTCTGCGGCTTGAAATGAGCTGAAACAAGGAAACTTAAGCTCATTTTAGCTAAAAGTTAGCTCCACCTGCAGTAAGAACTGTGTCTCCAAGCTGTCTGCGGCTTGAAATGAGCTGAAACTAGGAAACTTAAGCTCATTTTAGCTACTTTAAGCTGAAAGCTAGCTGCACTGCAATAAGATCAGTGTCTCCAAGCTGTCTGCGGCTTGAAATGAGCTGAAACAAGGAAACTTAAGCTCATTTTAGCTGCCTTAAGTTGAAAGTTAGCTCCACTGCAATAAGAACAGTGTCTCCAAGCTGTCTGCGGCTTGAAATGAGCTGAAACAAGGAAACTTAAGCTCATTTTAGCTACCTTAAGCTGGAAGTTAGCTCCACAGCAATAAGAACAGTGTCTCCAAGCTATCTGCGGCTTGAAGTGAGCTGAAACAATCAAACTTAAGCTCATTTTAGCTACCTTAAGCTGAAAGTTAGCTACCACTGCAATAAAAACAGTGTCTCCAAGCTGTCTGCGGCTGAAATGAGCTGAAACAAGCTGAAACAAGCTGAATAAGGCTAGAAATATTTTCCCATTTGTCTAGCAGTGGAAGTTAGGGTCCTAAGTACGTAAGATTTTTTTGACAGCAATCAGGTTATTAAAATACCATAGATTGGAGACAACTATAGATACCCGTCTATGTGTTGATATTTCGGATGACGGCAAGAAGCAAAAGTCTGGACTTTGACTGACTTGCTGTTATCATAACAATTGCAACTGACATATTGATTTTCGGAACGTTACCACACGAGCAGGTAACTTAAGCTCATTTTAGCTACCTTAAGCTGAAAGTAGCTCCACTGCAATAAGAACAGTGTCTCCAAGCTGTCTGCGGCTTGAAATGAGCTGAAACAAGGAAACTTAAGCTTATTTTAGCTAAAAGTTAGCTCCACTGCAGTAAGAACAGTGTCTCCAAGCTGTCTGCGGCTTGAAATTGAGCTGAAACTACGAAACTTAAGCTCATTTTAGCTACTTTAAGCTGAAAGCTAGCTGCACTGCAATAAGATCAGTGTCTCCAAGCTGTCTGCGGCTTGAATGAGCTGAAACAAGGAAACTTAAGCTCATTTTAGCTGCCTTAAGTTGAAAGTTAGCTCTACTGCAATAAGAACAGTGTCTCCAAGCTGTCTGCGGCTTGAAATGAGCTGAAACAAGGAAACTTAAGCTCATTTTAGCTACCTTAAGCTGGAAGTTAGCTCCACAGCAATAAGAACAGTGTCTCCAAGCTGTCTGCGGCTTGAAGTGAGCTGAAACAATCAAACTAAGCTCATTTTAGCTACCTTAAGCTGAAAGTTAGCTCCACTGCAATAAAACAGTGTCTCCAGCTGTCTGCGGCTTGAAATGAGCTGAAACAAGGAACTTAAGCTCATTTTAGCTGCCTTAAGCTGAAGTTAGCTCCACTGCAATAAGAACAGTGTCTCCAAGCTGTCTGCGGCTTGAAATGAGCTGAAACAAGGAAACTTAAGCTCATTTTAGCTACCTTAAGCTGGAAGTTGGCTCCACAGCAGTAAGAACAGTGTCTCCAAGCTATCTGCGGCTTGAAATGACTGAAACAATCAAACTTAAGCTCATTTAGCTACTTAAGCTGAAAGTTAGCTCCACTGCAATAACAACAGTGTCTCCAAGCTGTCTGCGGCTTGAAATGAGCTGAAACAAGCTGAAACAAGCTGAATAAGGCTAGAAATATTTTCCCATTTTCTAGCATGGAAGTTAGGGTCCTAAGTACGTAAGATTTTTTTGACAGCAATCAGGTTATTAAAATACCATAGATTGGAGACAACTATAAATACCCGTCTATGTGTTGATATTTCGGATGACGGCAAGAAGCAAAGTCTGGACTTTGACTGACTTGCTGTTATCATAACAATTGCAACTGACATTATTGATTTTCGGAAACGTTACCACACTAGCAGGTACTTAAGCTCATTTTAGCTACTTTAAGCTGAAAGCTAGCTGCACTGCAATAAGATCAGTGTCTCCAAGCTGTCTGCGGCTTGAAATGAGCTGAACAAGGAAACTTAAGCTCATTTTAGCTGCCTTAAGTTGAAAGTTAGCTCCACTGCAATAAGACAGTGTCCCAAGCTGTCTGCGGCTTGAAATGAGCTGAAACAAGGAAACTTAAGCTCATTTTAGCTACCTTAAGCTGGAAGTTAGCTCCACAGCAATAAGACATGTCTCCAAGCTATCTGCGGCTTGAAGTGAGCTGAACAATCAAACTTAAGCTCATTTTAGCTACCTTAAGCTGAAGTTAGCTCCACTGCATAAAACAGTGTCTCCAAGCTGTCTGCGGCTTGAAATGAGCTGAAACAAGGAAACTTAAGCTCATTTTAGCTGCCTTAAGCTGAAAGTTAGCTCCACTGCAATAAGAACAGTGTCTCCAAGCTGTCTGCGGCTTGAAATGAGCTGAAACAAGGAAACTTAAGCTCATTTTAGCTACCTTAAGCTGGAAGTTGGCTCCACAGCAGTAAGAACAGTGTCTCCAAGCTATCTGCGGCTTGAAATGAGCTGAAACAATCAAACTTAAGCTCATTTTAGCTACCTTAAGCTGAAGTTTAGCTCCACTGCAATAACAACAGTGTCTCCAAGCTGTCTGCGGCTTGAAATGAGCTGAAACAAGCTGAAACAAGCTGAATAAGGCTAGAAATATTTTCCCATTTTCTAGCAGTGGAAGTTAGGGTCCTAAGTACGTAAGATTTTTTTGACAGCAATCAGGTTATAAAATACCATAGATTGGAGACAACTATAAGATACCCGTCTATGTGTTGATATTTCGGATGACGGCAAGAAGCAAAGTCTGGACTTTGACTGACTTGCTGTTATCATAACCAATTGCAACTGACATATTGATTTTCGGAAACGTTACCACACTAGCAGGTAACTTAAGCTCATTTTAGCTACCTTAAGCTGAAGTTAGATCCACTGCAATAGAACAGTGTCTCCAAGCTGTCTGCGGCTTGAAATGAGCTGAACAAGGAAACTTAAGCTCATTTTAGCTAAAAGTTAGCTCCACTGCAGTAAGAACTGTGTCTCCAAGCTGTCTGCGGCTTGAAATGAGCTGAAACTAGGAAACTTAAGCTCATTTTAGCTACTTTAAGCTGAAAGCTAGCTGCACTGCATAAGATCAGTGTCTCCAAGCTGTCTGCGGGCTTGAAATGAGCTGAAACAAGGAAAACTTAAGCTCATTTTAGCTGCCTTAAGTTGAAAGTTAGCTCCACTGCAATAAGAACAGGTCTCCAAGCGTCTGCGGTTTGAAATGAGCTGAAACAAGGAAACTTAAGCTCATTTTAGCTACCTTAAGCTAAAGTTTAGCTCCACTGCAATAAAAACAGTGTCTCCAAGCTGTCGGCGGCTTGAAATGAGCTGAAACAAGCTGAAACACGCTGAATAAGGCTAGAAATATTTTCCATTTGTCTCGCAGTGGAAGTTAGGGTCCTAAGTACGTAAGATTTTTTTGACAGCCATCACGGTTCTAAAATACCATAGATTGGAGACAACTATAGATACCCGGTCTATGTGTTGATATTTCGGATGACGGCAAGAAGCAAAAGTCTGGACTTTTGACTGACTTGATGTATCATAACAATGCAACTGACATTATTGATTTTCGGAAAACGTACACACTAGCAGGTAACTTAAGCTCATTTAGCTACCTTAAGCTGAAAGTTAGATCCACTGCAATAAGAACAGTGTCTCCAAGCTGTCTGCGGCTTGAAATGAGCTGAAACAAGGAAACTTAAGCTCATTTTAGCTAAAAGTTAGCTCCACTGCGTAAGAACTGTGTCTCCAAGCTGTCTGCGCGGCTTGAAATGAGCTGAAACTAGGAAACTTAAGCTCATTTTAGCTACTTTAAGCTGAAAGCTAGCTGCACTGCAATAAGATCAGTGTCTCCAATGTCTGCGGCTTGAAATGAGCTGAAACAAGGAAACTTAAGCTCATTTTAGCTAAAAGTTAGCTCCACTGCAGTAAGAACTGTGTCTCCAAGCTGTCTGCGGCTTGAATGAGCTGAAACTAGGAAACTTAAGCTCATTTTAGCTACTTTAAGCTGAAGCTAGCTGCACTGCAATAAGATCACGTCTCCAAGCTGTCTGCGGCTTGAAATGAGCTGAAACAAGGAAACTTAAGCTCATTTTAGCTGCCTTAAGCTGAAAGTTAGCTCCACTGCAATAAGAACAGTGTCTCCAAGCTGTCTGCGGCTGAAATGAGCTGAAACAATGAAACTTAAGCTCATTTTAGCTACCTTAAGCTGGAAGTTAGCTCCACAGCAATTAAGAACAGTGTCTCCAAGCTATCTGCGGCTTGAAATGAGCTGAAACAGGAAACTTAAGCTCATTTTAGCTACTTTAAGCTGAAAGCTAGCGCACTGCAATAAGATCAGCGTCTCCAAGCTGTCTGCGGCTTGAAATGAGCTGAAACTAGGAACTTAAGCTCATTTTAGCTACTTTAGCTGAAAGCTAGCTGCACTGCAAATAGACAGTGTCTCCAAGCTGTCTGCGGCTTGAAATGAGCTGAAACAGAAACTTAAGCTCATTTTAGCTACCTTAAGCTGGAAGTTAGCTCCACAGCAATAAGAAGTGTCTCCAAGCTATCTGCGGCTTGAAGTGAGCTGAAACAATCAAACTTAAGCTCATTTTAGCTAAAAGTTAGCTCCACTGCAGTAAGAAACTGTGTCTCCAAGCTGTTGCTGCGCTTGAAATGAGCTGAAACTAGGAAACTTAAGCTCATTTTAGCTACTTTAAGCTGAAAATCTAGCTGCACTGCAATAAGATCAGCGTCTCCAAGCTGTCTGCGGCTTGAAATGAGCTGAAACAAGGAAACTTAAGCTCATTTTAGCTGCCTTAAGTGAAAGTTAGCTCCACTGCAATAAGAACAGTGTCTCCAAGCTGTCTGCGGCTTGAAATGAGCTGAAACAAGGAACTTAAGATCATTTTAGCTACCTTAAGCTGGAAGTTAGCTCCACAGCAATAAGAACAGTGTCCCAAGCTATCTGCGCGCTTGAAGTGAGCTGAAACAATCAAACTTAAGCTCATTTTAGCTACTTAAGCTGAAAGTTAGCTCCACTGCAATAAAAACAGTGTCTCCAGCTGTCTGGCGGCTTGAAATGAGCTGAACAAGGAAACTTAAGCTCATTTTAGCTCCTTAAGCTGAAAGTTAGCTCCACTGCAATAAGAACAGTGTCTCCAAGCTGTCTGCGGCTTGAAATGAGCTGAAACAAGGAAACTTAAGCTCATTTTAGCTACCTTAAGCTGGAAGTTGGCTCCACAGCAGTAAACAGTGTCTCCAAGCTATCTGCGGCTTGAAATGAGCTGAAACAATCAAACTTAAGCTCATTTTAGCTACCTTAAGCTGAAAGTTAGCTCCACTGCAATAACAACAGTGTCTCCAAGCTGTCTGCGGCTTGAAATGAGCTGAAACAAGCTGAAACAAGCTGAATAAGGCTAGAAATTTTCCCATTTGTCTAGCAGTGGAAGTTAGGGTCCTAAGTACGTAAGATTTTTTTGACAGCAATCAGGTTATTAAAATACCATAGATTGGAGACAACTATAAGATACCCGTCTATGTGTTGATATTCGGATGACGGCAAGAAGCAAAAGTCTGGACTTTGACTGACTTGCTGTTATCATAACAATTGCAACTGACATTATTGATTTTCGGAAACGTTACCACACTAGCAGGTAACTTAACTCATTTTAGCTACTTAAGCTGAAAGCTAGCTGCACTGCAATAAGATCAGTGTCTCCAAGCTGTCTGCGGCTTGAAATGAGCTGAACAAGGAAACTTAAGCTCATTTAGCTAAAAGTTAGCTCCACTGCAGTAAGAACTGTCTCCAACCGTCTGCGGCTTGAATGAGCTGAAACAAGGAAACTTAAGCTCATTTTAGCTAAAAGTTAGCTCCACTGCAGTAAGAACTGTGTCTCCAAGCTGTCTGCGGCTTGAAATGAGCTGAAACTAGGAAACTTAAGCTCATTTTAGCTACTTTAAGCTGAAAGCTAGCTGCACGCAATAAGTCAGTGTCTCCAAGCTGTCTGCGGCTTGAAATGAGCTGAAACAAGGAAACTTAAGCTCATTTTAGCTGCCTTAAGTTGAAAGTTGCTCCACTGCAATAAGAACAGTGTCTCCAAGCTGTCTGCGGCTTGAAATGAGCTGAAACAAGGAAACTTAAGCTCATTTAGCTACCTTAAGCTGGAAGTTAGCTCCACAGCAATAAGAACAGTGTCTCCAAGCTATCTGCGGCTTGAAGTGAGCTGAAACAAACAACTTAAGCTCATTTTAGCTACCTTAAGCTGAAAGTTAGCTCCACTGCATAAAAACAGTGTCTCCAAGCTGTCTGCGGCTTGAAATGAGCTGAAACAAGCTGAACAAGCTGAATAGGCTAGAAATATTTCCCATTTGTCTAGCAGTGGAAGTTAGGGTCCTAAGTACGTAAGATTTTTTTGACAGCAATCAGGTTATTAAAATACCATAGATTGGAGACAACTATAGATACCCGTCTATGTGTTGATATTCGGATGACGGCAAGAAGCAAAAGTCTGGACTTTGACTGACTTGCTGTTATCATAACAATTGCAACTGACATTATTTTTTCGGAACGTACCACACTACCGTAACTTAAGCTCATTTTAGCTACCTTAAGCTGAAAGTTAGATCCACTGCAATAAGAACAGTGTCTCCAAGCTGTCTGCGGCTTGAAATGAGCTGAAACAAGGAAACTTAAGCTCATTTTAGCTAAAGTTAGCTCCACTGCATGCAGTAAGAACTGTGTCTCCAAGCTGTCTGCGGCTTGAATGAGCTGAAACAAGGAAACTTAAGCTCATTTTAGCTACCTTAAGCTGGAAGTTAGCTCCACAGCAATAAGAACAGTGTCTCCAAGCTATCTGCGGCTTGAAGTGAGCTGAAACAAACAAACTTAAGCTCATTTTAGCTACCTTAAGCTGAAAGTTAGCTCCACTGCAATAAAACAGTGTCTCCAAGCTGTCTGCGGCTTGAAATGAGCTGAAACAAGCTGAAACAAGCTGAATAGGCTAGAAATATTTTCCCATTTGTCTAGCAGTGGAAGTTAGGGTCCTAAGTACGTAAGATTTTTTTGACAGCAATCAGGTTATTAAAATACCATAGATTGGAGACAACTATAGATACCCGTCTATGTGTTGATATTTCGGATGACGGCAAGAACAAAAGTCTGGACTTTGACTGACTTGCTGTTATCATAACATTGCAACTGACATTATTGATTTTCGGAAACGTTACCACACTAGCAGGTAACTTAAGCTCATTTTAGCTACCTTAAGCTGAAAGTTAGATCCACTGCAATAAGAACAGTGTCTCCAAGCTGTCTGCGGCTTGAAATGAGCTGAAACAAGGAAACTTAAGCTCATTTTAGCTAAAAGTTAGCTCCACTGCAGTAAGAACTGTGTCTCCAAGCTGTCTGCGGCTTGAAATGAGCTGAAACTAGGAAACTTAAGCTCATTTTAGCTACTTTAAGCTGAAAGCTAGCTGCACTGCAATAAGAACAGTGTCTCCAAGCTGTCTGCGGCTTGAAATGAGCTGAAACAGGAAACTTAAGCTCATTTTAGCTGCCTTAAGCTGAAGTTAGCTCCACTGCAATAAGAACAGTGTCTCCAAGCTGTCTGCGGCTTGAAATGAGCTGAAACAAGGAAACTTAAGCTCATTTTAGCTACCTTAAGCTGAAGTTGCTCCACTGCAATAAGAACAGTGTCTCCAAGCTGTCTGCGGCTTGAAATGAGCTGAAACAAGGAAACTTAAGCTCATTTTAGCTAAAAGTTAGCTCCACTGCAGTAAGAACAGTGTCTCCAAGCTGTCTGCGGCTTGAAATGAGCTGAAACTAGAAACTTAAGCTCATTTTAGCTACTTTAAGCTGAAAGCTAGCTGCACTGCAATAAGATCAGTGTCTCCAAGCTGTCTGCGGCTTGAAATGAGCTGAAACAAGGAAACTTAAGCTCATTTTAGCTGCCTTAAGCTGAAAGTTAGCTCCACTGCAATAAGAACAGTGTCTCCAAGCTGTCTGCGGCTTGAAATGAGCTGAAACAAGGAAACTTAAGCTCATTTTAGCTACCTTAAGCTGGAAGTTGCTCCACAGCAATAAGAACAGTGTCTCCAAGCTATCTGCGGCTTGAAGTGAGCTGAAACACAAACTTAAGCTCATTTTAGCTACCTTAAGCTGAAAGTTAGCTCCACTGCAATAAAAACAGTGTCTCCAAGCTGTCTGCGGCTTGAAATGAGCTGAAACAAGCTGAAACAAGCTGAATAAGGCTAGAAATATTTTCCCATTTGTCTAGCAGTGGAAGTTAGGGTCCTAAGTACGTAAGATTTTTTTGACAGCAATCAGGTTATTAAAATACCATAGATTGGAGACAACTATAGATACCCGTCTATGTGTTGATATTTCGGATGACGGCAAGAAGCAAAAGTCTGGACTTTGACTGACTTGCTGTTATCATAACAATTGCAACTGACATTATTGATTTTCGGAAACGTTACCACACTAGCAGGTAACTTAAGCTCATTTTAGCTACCTTAAGCTGAAAGTTAGTCCACTGCAATAAGAACAGTGTCTCCAAGCTGTCTGCGGCTTGAAATGAGCTGAAACAAGGAAACTTAAGCTCATTTTAGCTAAAAGTTAGCTCCACTGCAGTAAGAACTGTGTCTCCAAGCTGTCTGCGGCTTGAAATGAGCTGAAACTAGAACTTAAGCTCATTTTAGCTACCTTAAGCTGAAAGTTAGCTCCACTGCAATAAAAACAGTGTCTCCAAGCTGTCTGCGGCTTGAAATGAGCTGAAACAAGGAAACTTAAGCTCATTTTAGCTGCCTTAAGCTGAAAGTTAGCTCCACTGCAATAAGAACAGTGTATCCAAGCTGTCTGCGGCTTGAAATGAGCTGAAACAAGGAAACTTAAGCTCATTTTAGCTGCCTTAAGCTGAAAGTTAGCTCCACTGCAATAAGAACAGTGTCTCCAAGCTGTCTGCGGCTTGAAATGAGCTGAAACAATCAAACTTAAGCTCATTTTAGCTACCTTAAGCTGAAAGTTAGCTCCACTGCAATAACACAGTGTCTCCAAGCTGTCTGCGGCTTGAAATGAGCTGAAACAAGCTGAAACAAGCTGAATAAGGCTAGAAATATTTTCCCATTTGTCTAGCAGTGGAAGTTAGGGTCCTAAGTACGTAAGTTTTTTTTTGGACAGCATCAGGTATTTAAAATACCATAGATGAGACAACTATAGATACCCGTCTATGTGTTGATATTTCGGATGACGGCAAGAAGCAAAAGTCTGGACTTTGACTGACTTACTGTTATCATAACAATTGCACTGACATATTGATTTTCGGAAACGTTACCACACTAGCAGGTAACTTAAGCTCATTTTAGCTACCTTAAGCTGAAAGTTAGCTCCACTGCAATAAGAAAGTGTCTCCAAGCTGTCTGCGGCTTGAAATGAGCTGAAACAAGGAAACTTAAGCTTATTTTAGCTAAAAGTTAGCTCCACTGCAGTAGAACAGTGTCTCCAAGCTGTCTGCGGCTTGAAATGAGCTGAAACTACGAAACTTAAGCTCATTTTAGCTACTTAAGCTGAAAGCTAGCTGCACTGCAATAGAATCAGTGTCTCCAAGCTGTCTGCGGCTTGAAATGAGCTGAAACAAGGAAACTTAAGCTCATTTTAGCTGCCTTAAGTTGAAAGTTAGCTCCACTGCAATAAGAACAGTGTCTCCAAGCTGTCTGCGGCTTGAAATGAGCTGAAACAAGGAAACTTAAGCTCATTTTAGCTACCTAAGCTGGAAGTTAGCTCCACGCAATAAGAACAGTGTCTCCAAGCTATCTGCGGCTTGAAGTGAGCTGAAACAATCAAACTAAGCGCTATTTTAGCTACCTTAAGCTGAAAGTTAGCTCCACTGCAAAAAACAGTGTCTCCAAGCTGTCTGCGGCTTGAAATGAGCTGAAACAAGGAAACTTAATCTCATTTTAGCTACCTTAGCTGGAAGTTAGCTCCACAGCAATAAGAAAGTGCTCCTAAGCTATCTGCGGCTTGAAGTGAGCTGAATGAAACAATCAAACTTAAGCTCATTTTAGCTACCTAAGCTGAAGTTAGCTCCACTGCAATAAAAACAGTGTCTCCAAGCTGTCTGCGGCTTGAAATGAGCTGAAACAAGGAAACTTAAGCTCATTTTAGCTGCCTTAAGCTGAAGTTAGCTCCACTGCAATAAGAACAGGGTATCCAAGCTGTCTGCGGCTTGAAATGAGCTGAAACAAGGAAACTTAAGCTCATTTTAGCTGCCTTAAGCTGAAGTTAGCTCCACTGCAATAGAAACAGTGTCCAAGCTGTCTGCGGCTTGGAAATGAGCTGAAACAATCAAACTTAAGCTCATTTTAGCTACCTTAAGCTGAAAGTTAGCTCCACTGCAAAACAACCAGTGTCTCCAGCTGTCGGCCTTGAAATGAGCTGAAACAAGCTGAAACAAGCTGAATAAGGCTAGAAATATTTTCCCATTTGTCTAGCAGTGGAAGTTAGGTCCTAAGTACGTAAGATTTTTTTGACAGCATCAGGTTATTAAAATACCATAGATTGGAGGACAACTATAGATAC
>JANSJX010000272.1:0-41202 GCA_026168455.1 Theocolax elegans | reverse complement strand
ATAATAGTTTTCTGCAATTGAAAATATTGAAATCAAAAACACCTTCCAAGAAGGTGTCAAAACCCGCAAGTATTTTGTGTTGACACCTTTTTTATATGTAACTTATATTTAACATTATATATATATATATATATACAGTTTCTGCAATTGAAAGTACTGAAATCAAAGCGGCATAATCGACAAGTATTTTGTATATATTACCGTAAATTTGTGATTAATTAAACATTTACATATATTTCTTAAACTCCAGAAAAAGTTCTGCAATAGAAAGTACTGAAATCAAAGCGGAATCAACAAGTATTTATTTTTAAAAATACAAATATCTATTAAATTGAAAACAAACATTTTTTCAGAAAAGCATCCTACAAATTTACATTTCAATTCTAGTCCTGTCATGTCCTACAAGCAATAAATAAATAATTTTTTAATAATTTTATTAATTTCTGCAAAACTGATAGAAAATAAATTTCTGACTTTTTTATTCTCTTTAAATACACAATGTCTATCCTTCCCGTGTCTTACAGCAATAGATAAACAATTTTATATAATAATAATAATAATATTCATTTGTGCAAAATTAATTTCTGCAAAACTGATAGAAAATAAATTTCTGACTTTTTTATTCTCTTTAAAAAATAATACTTGCACCACCGTTGGTTAAGTTTTTCAAAATTTTTTTATGATTTACTAATAAGGTAAAGTACCAATTACTCCACAGCCCAGTGCTTTGAATTCAAATGCTTTTTTTCTGGTATAAACCCATATAAAGCGGCTAAGAAGTCCAAATTTTCAAATTTTTAGTTTTCGTTCCATAGCCGCGTGGATTGAATTAACATGCATTTTTACACGTATATACACACATAATCGCAAAGAAGGCGAAATTATCAAATTTTTAGATTTCGTTCCATATCCGGTGCTCTGAATTCAAATGATTTTTTTACGTATAAACACTATAAACCAGCTATGACGTCGAAGTTTTCAAATTTTTAGATTTCGTCCGATGCCGGGTGGATTGAATTACATGCAATATTACACGTATATACACTCATAAACATGCAAAGAAGTCGAAATTTTCATATTTTTAGATTTGTTCCATAGCCGGGTGCTTTGAATTCAAATGCTTTTTTTCACGTATATAACACATAAACCAGCTAGGAAGACCAAATTTTCAAATTTTTAGATTTCGTTCCATAGCCGGTGGATTGAGTTAACATGCAATATTACACGTATATACCACATAAACCGGCTAGAAGTCCAAATTTTCAAATTTTTAGATTTCGGTTCATAGCAGGGTGGATTGAATTAACATGCATTTTTACACATATATACACACCTAAACCGGCAAAGAATCAAAATATTCAAATTTTTAGATTTCGTTCTATTGCCGCGTGCTTTCA
Organism: Theocolax elegans; assembly: GCA_026168455.1. NCBI lineage: Eukaryota > Metazoa > Arthropoda > Insecta > Hymenoptera > Cerocephalidae > Theocolax > Theocolax elegans. The sequence continues at coordinate 39,805 of JANSJX010000272.1, read as the reverse complement.
ATTCAAATGCTTTTTTTCACGTATACACACATAAACCAGCTAGGAAGACCAAATTTTCAAATTTTTAGATTTCGTTCCGTTGCCGGGTGGATTGAGTTAACATGCAATATTACACGTATATACACGCATAAACCGGCTTAGAAGTCCAAAATTTTCAATTTTTAGATTTCGTTCCTTTGCGGGTGGATTGAATTAACATGCATTTTTCATGTATACACACATAAACCGGCAAAGAAGGCCAAATTTTCAAATTTTAAGATTTTATTCCTAGCCTGGTGCTTTGAATTGAATGATTTTTTTCTCGTATAACCCCATAAACCGTCTAAAATTACAAATTTTGAAATTTTTAGATTTCGTTCCGTTGCCGGTGGATTGAGTTAACATGCAATATTACACGTATATAAACCACATAAACCAGCTAGGAATCCAAATTTTCAAATTTTTAGAATTCGTTCCTTAGCCAGGTGCATTGAATTAACATACATTTTTACACGTATACATAAAAAAAACCGCTGGGAAGGCCAAATTTTCAAATTTTTAGATTTCGTAACATAGCAGGTGGATTGAATTAACATGCATTTTTACACGTATATACATACATAAACCGGCTAGGAAGTACAAATTTTCAATTTTTAGATTTTGTTCCATAGCCGGGTGCTTTGATTCAATGCTTTTTTTCACGTTATACACGTATAACCGGCTATGAATCGAAATTTTCAAATTTTTAGATTTCGTTCCATTGCCGCGTGGATTGAATTAACATCTATTTTTACATGTATATACACATAAACCGGCAAAGAAGCCAAATATTCAAATTTTTGATTTCGTTTCATAGCAGGGTGGATTGAATTAATTGCAATATTACTCGTATATCACACATAAACCATCTAGGAATCCAAAGTTCAAATTTTTAGATTTCGTTCTATTGCCGCGTGCTTTGAATTCAATGCTTTTTTTCACGTATATTCACACATAAACCAGCTAGGAAGACCAAATTTTCAAATTTTTAGATTTCGTTCCGTTGCCGGGTGGATTGAATTAACATGCATTTTTACACGTATATACACACATAACCGGCTAAGAAGTCCAAATTTTCAAATTTTTAGATTTCGTTCCATAGCCGGGTGTATGAGTCAAATGCATTTTTCACGTATAATCAGGTATAAACCGGCTAAGAAGTCCAATTTTCAAATTTTTAGATTTCGTTCAATTGCCGGTGCATTGAATTAACATGCATATTACACGTATATACGCACATAAACCAGCTAGGAAGTCCAAAATTTCAAATTTTTAAATTTCGCTCCTTAGCCGGGTGGTTTGAATTAACATGCAGTTTTACACGTATATACACACATAAACCAGCTAGGAAGACCAAATTTCCAAATTTTAGATTTCGTTCCATAGCCGGGTGGATTGAGTTAACATGCATATTACACGTATATACACGCATAAACCGGCTTAGAAGTCCAAAATTTTCAAATTTTTAGATTTCGGTTCATAGCAGGGTGGATTGAATTAACATGCATTTTTACACCTATATACACATAAACCGGCAAAGAAGTCGAAATTTTCAAATTTTTAGATTTCTTTCCATAGCGGGTGGCTCTGAATTCAAATAATTTTTTCACGTATAACACGTATAAACCGGCTATCAAGTAGAAGTTTTCAAATTTTTAGATTTCGTCCGATAGCCGGTGGATTGAATTAACATGCATTTTTACACGTATATCACCATAAACTGCAAAGAAGTCGAAATTTTCATATTTTTAGATTTTGTTCCATAGCCGGGTGCTTGAATTCAAATGCTTTTTTTCACGTATAAACACGTATAACCGGCTATGAAGTCGAAATTTTCAAATTTTTAGATTTCGTTCCGTTGCCGGGTGGATTGAGTTAACATGCTTTTTACACCTATATACACACATAAACCGGCAAGAGTCGAAATTATCAAATTTTTAGATTTCGTTCATAGCCCGGTGCTTTGAATTCAAATGCTTTTTTTCACGTATAAACACGTATAAACCGGCTATGAAGTCGAAATTTTCAAATTTTTAGATTTCGTTCCATTGCCGCTGGATTGAATTAACATCTATTTTTACATGTATATCACACATAAACCAAAGAAGGCCAAATATTCAAATTTTTGATTTCGTTTATAGCAGGGTGGATTGATTTAAAATGCATATTCTCGTATATACACATAAACCATCTAGGAAGTCCAAATGTTCAAATTTTAGATTTCGTTCTATTGCCGCGTGCTTTGAATCAAATGCTTTGTTTCACGTATATTCACACATAAACCAGCTAGGAAGACCAATTTTCAAATTTTAGATTTCGTTCCGTTGCCGGGTGGATTGAATTAACATGCATTTTTACACGTATATACACACTAACCGCTACGAAGTCCAAAATTTTCAAATTTTTAGATTTCGTTCCATAGCCGGGTGTTCTAGTCCAATGCATTTTTCACGTATAATCAGTATAAACCGCTAAGAAGTCCAAAATTTTCAAATTTTTAGATTTCGTTCAATTTCGGGTGCATTGAATTAACATGCATAATTACCGTATATACGACATAAACAGCTAGGAAGTCCAAAATTTCAAATTTTTAAATTTCGCTCACTTAGCCGGGTGGTTTGAATTAACATGCAGTTTTACACGTATATACCACATAACCAGCTAGAAGACCAAATTTTCAAATTTTTAGATTTCGTTCCATAGCCGGTGGATTGAGTTAACATTCAATATTACACGTATATACACGCATAAACCGGCTTAGAAGTCCAAATTTTCAATTTGTTAGATTTCGGTTCATAGCAGGGTGGATTGAATTAACATGCATTTTTACACCTATATACACACATAAACCGGCAAAGAAGTCGAAATTATCAAATTTTTAGATTTCTTTCCATAGCGGGGGGCTCTGAATTCAAATAATTTTTTCACGTATAAACACGTATAAACCGGCTATCAAGTAGAAGTTTTCAAATTTTTAGATTTCGTCCGATAGCCGGGTGGATTGAATTAACATGCATTTTTACACGTATATACACTCATAAACATGCAAAGAAGTCGAATTTTCATATTTTTAGATTTTGTTCCATAGCGGGTGCTTTGAATTCAAATGCTTTTTTTCACGTATAAACACGTATAACCGGCTATGAAGTCGAAATTTTCAAATTTTTAGATTTCGTTCCGTTGCCGGGTGGATTGAGTTAACATGCTTTTTACCCTATACACACATAAACCGGCAAGAAGGCCAAATTTTCAAATTTTAAGATTTTATTCCATAGCCTGGTGCTTTGAATTGAAATGATTTTTTTCTCGTATAACCCCATATAACCGGCTAAGAATTACAAATTTTGAAATTTTTAGATTTCGTTCCATAGCCGGGTGGATTGAATTGAAATGCAATATTACACGTATATAAACACATAAACCAGCTAGGAGTCCAAATTTTCAAATTTTTAGAATTCGTTCCTTAGCCAGGTGCATTGTATTAACATACCTTTTTAACACGTATATACATACAAAAAACCAGCTGGAAGGCCAAATTTTCAAATTTTTAGATTTCGTAACATAGCAGGGTGGATTGAATAACCTGCATTTTTACCGTATATACATACATAAACCGGCTAGGAAGTACAAATTTTCAAATTTTAGATTTTGTTCCATAGCCGGGTGCTTTGAATTCAAATGCTTTTTTTCACGTATAAACACGTATAAACCGGCTATGAAGTCGAAATTTTCAATTTTAGATTTCGTTCCATTGCCGCGTGGATTGAATTAACATCTATTTTTACATGTATATACACAAAACCGGCAAAGAAGGCCAAATATTCAAATTTGTTCGTTTCATAGCAGGGTGGATTGAATTAATATGCAATATTACTCGTATATAACACATAAACCATCTAGGAGTCCAAATGTTCAAATTTTTAGATTTCGTTCTATTGCCGCGTGCTTTGAATTCAAATGCTTTTTTTCACGTATATTCACACATAAACCAGCTAGGACCAATTTTCAATTATTAGATTTCGTTCCGTTGCCGGTTGGTTGAATTAACAGCATTTTTACACGTATATACACACATAACCGGCTAAGAAGTCCAATTTCAAACTTTTAGATTCGTTCTACCGGGTGTTGAGATCCAAATGCATTTTCCACGTATAATCAGGTATAAACCGGCTGAGAAGTCCAATTTTCAAATTTTTAGATTTCGTTCATTTCCGGTTGCATTGAATTAACATGCAATATACCCTATATACCACATAAACCAGCTAGGAGTCCAAAATTTCAAATTTTTAAATTTCGCTCCTTAGCCTGGGTTTGAATTAACATGCAGTTTCCACGTATATACACACATAAATCAGCTAGGAAGACCAAATTTTTAAATTTTGATTTCGTTCCGTTGCCGGGTGGATTGAGTTAACATGCAATATACACGTATATACAACCAAAACCGGCTTAGAAGTCCAAATTTTCAAATTTTTAGATTTCGATTTCCTTTGCAGGGTGGATTGATTTAAAATGCAATATTACTCGTATATACACACATAAATCCATCTAGGAAGTCCAAATGTTCAAATTTTTAGATTTCGTTCTATTGCCTCGTGCTTTGAATTCAAATGCTTTATTTCTCGTATAAACACATATAAACCGGCTATGAAGTTGAAATTTTCAAATTTTTAGATTTGGTTCTATTGCCGCGTGCTTTGAATTCAAATGCTTTTTTATCACGTATATACACACATAACCAGCTAGGAAGACCAAATTTTTAAATTTTTAGATTTCGTTCCGTTGCCGGGTGGATTGAGTTAACATGCAATATTACACGTATATACACGCATAAACCGGCTTAGAAGTCCAAATTTTCAAATTTTTAGATTTCGTTCCTTTGCCGGGTGGATTGAATTAACATGCATTTTTACACGTATATACACACATAAACCGGCAAAGAAGTGCAAATTTTCAAATTTTTTGATTTCGTTCGATTGCCGCGTGGATTGAATAGACATGCAATAATACTCGTATATACACACATAAACCAGCTAGGAAGACCAAATTTTCAAATTTTTAGATTTCGTTCCGTTGCCGGGTGGATTGAATTAACATGCATTTTTACACGTATATAGACACATAAACCGGCTATGAAGTCCAAATTTTCAAATTTTTAGGTTTCGTTCCATAGCCGGGTGTTATGATTCAAATGCATTTTTCACGTATAAACACTTATAAACCGGTTAAGAATTCCAAATTTTCAAATTTTATATTTCGTTCCATAGCCGGGTGCTTTGAATTCCAATGCTTTTTTTTCACGAATAAACACATATAAATCGGCAAAGAAGTCCAAATTTTCAAATTTTTAGATTTCGTTCATTAGCCGGGTGCATTGAATTAACATACATTTTTACAAGTATATAACACATAAACCGGCTAAGAATTACAAATTTTCAAATTTAAGATTTCGTTCCATTGCCGGGTGGATTGAATTAACTTGCAAGATTACACGTATATATGTGGCGCCAGGGCCGTCAACGCAAGTTCAACATACCTCGCGCCGCAAGCAGAAGCTAACCCCGCGAACAATCTTCGCTACCTCGATCCCCGCGCTGAGCGAAGCGCCACCTTGAGCTGGCCGCGAGAAGAAGGCGATTCGTTCCGGCGGGACCGACCACTCGAGCGCACGAAGTCTCGGCGACCGGCTCGTGCCTCACGCCTTATCCGTGCTTTGTACTAAGTTAATAAATAAGTTTTATATTTCAAGTTGGTTTATTTCTCTACCTATTACACACCCTCGCCTACTCGTCCAAAGTGGTGACCCCGTTCGAAGAGAAAATAAAATAAAGGACTAATTCGGCGACGAGGTGGATCGGACGAGAAACAGAAAAAAAGTGCATTTTTAGTGAAATGGAATCTTCCTGGGCTCATTAAGTGCTTTACTTTTCTTTCCCACCAGTGCGAAACGTTTTCCGCGGGTGTGATTCGAGACTTTCTTCGCCCCGCGCGAGTTCCCGCCAAGCGGACCCCCCCGCCATTCGCCGCGTGGTAACCGGCGCCGCCATTGTTTCCGGGAATTCGACATCGCCCGTTTCCAGTTCTTGGAATTGCCTCCATGCAAACTTGTTTTCCGTTTCGCGTGAGCACTCAGGGGCTATTAAAACCCCCAATCAATCGACTCTCCGCGTAAGGACGTGGAATCGTACCTACATCAGCCCCCAGTAAGCGGCTACATAAGTTTTTCTCCGCGATGCCGCTTATCACTCGAGAAGCCTCCCCGTTCGAGGCGAGCGGCAATGTTTCCGCAGACTCGCGAGAAGGGACCAGCTCGGAAACCCGACACCCGGCAACTTTAACTCACCAAGCGCCAACCGTTGAAGCTTCTTCGCATTGCCGTTTGCCCCCCTTTTGGAAGGCCAACCCCACGCTGTGGTTCACGAAGATTGAATCGGCATTTAATTTTCACCACATCCGATCCGATATGAGCAAGTATGACTCGGTTGTTATGGTCCTCGACAACGACGTCGCTCAAGAGGTTTCGGACATCCTCCTCGCACCACCGGAAACCAACAGATACACGCACCTCAAAGACGCAATACTCGCTCGCTTCACAGATTCATCCGACCAACAACTGCACAAGCTGCTTACCGAATTGGAACTCGGAGATAAAAAGCCCTCTCAGCTCCTGCGCCAGATGCGCACGCTCGCAGGAACCGCTATTACAGACGAGGCACTCAGAGTCAAATGGATGGACCTACTTCCTTCCAACATCAACAAGTTTTTAAAACTACTCAAAGGTTCCAACCTGGACGAGCAAGCCACCCTCGCAGACGAATTAATGGCGGACGACCCTACCGTTTCCTCAGTGCGCCACTCGGCATCGTCCAGCCAGTCACCAGCAAACGACGCTGTTCTGAAAGAACTTGCCGCCCTTCGTCTAAATATGGCCCAGCTAACCTCTCTTACTCGACAACATTTTCAGACGCCAGCGGGACCCCCACCTGCCAGCAATTTTCAACGAGCACGGGGACGCTCGCGGTCCAGGCCCCCCGCCCAGCCTCGTAGTAGATCAGCGACGCCAGCCAACAGCCCGGATTGGTGCTGGTACCACCGCCAGTACGGCGCAGAGGCTCAAAAATGCAAGCCTCCGTGTTCCTTTTCAACCAGTCTTCAGGGAAACCGTTAGAGCCTCTCCCGATTCAGGCGGCCGAGGGAGGCAACCTCACCAAGCCTGAGAACCGCCTACACATTTTCGACAGAGAAACCCGAATCAAATTTTAGTCGACTCAGGCTCAGTCGTTTCTCTTTTGCCTAGGTCTTCAATCAAAAGGAAGCTACACAAGCAGCCGCTAACACTCATGGCAGCAAATGCAACACCAATTGCAACTTTCGGACACCACACGATGACGCTGAACCTGGGTCTGCGACGAGCGTACGTTTGGAATTTTATGGTCGCCAACGTTCAATCTGCTATATTGGGTGCCGATTTCCTGGCACACCACGGCCTCCTCGTCGACGTCAGACGCAGACGCCTCGTTGACTCACTGACAGGCATGACGTCAGAAGGAAGCATGGCACCCCCCGCAGTCTACAGCGTCACAATATCCATCCCCGAGCGTCCGGCACAGGAAGGCCAGAAGCAATACCAAACTCTGCTGCAGCAATTCGACGATATCACCTCTCCAAAGAGTACTATGGTCTCCCTTCCAGACTTACCCGTCTTCCATCGGATACACACCTCCGGCCCGCCAGTCTTTGATCGGCCGCGTCGACTCATTGGCCCAAGACTATCTGCAGCCAAAGCTGAATTTAAACGCCTACTAGACGAAGGGATCATCCGACCCTCCTCCAGCCAATGGGCAAGTCCGCTGCATCTCGTTCCCAAACCGGACGGATCGTGGCGAGTTACAGGCGACTACAGGCGTCTCAACGCCTGCACTATACCAGACCGCTACCCGATACCCATCGTGGAGGATTTGTTGCTTGAGGTGAAAGGAAAAATTTTTTCCACAATTGACCTTCGGAAGGCTTTTTACCAGATCCCTATAGCAGAGGAAGATATTCCAAAAACAGCTGTAACCACGCCCTTTGGACTCTTCGAATTCACTCGGTCTTCACTCGGTCAACGCAATGCTGCGCAGTCGCTACAACGCACGATGGACCACCTCTTGCGAGACTGTCCATTTGCGAAATGCTACCTGGACGACATTTTCGTGGCCTCCGATGACCACATTCAACACATCCAGCATTTGACGCGGATATTTGTAATATTGCGGAACGCCAACCTGCGGATTAATAAGGACAAATGCTCACTCGGAAAAAACCAAGTTGAATACCTCGGCTACACCATTTCTGCAGACGGCATCAAGCCTCCAGCCCGCAAAATCCATGCCATCGAAGAATTTCCTAAACCGCAAACGCCATCCGAATTGCGACGCTTCCTTGGCCTCATAAATTATTACCGCCGCTGCATCGCCAAGGCCGCTGACATTTTGGCTCCTCTAAATGAGCTGCTCAAAGGCCTGCCTACTAAAAACAAAAAAACTCTACTTTCCTGGACGCCAGCCGCAGAAGACGCCTTCGTTCGCAGCAAAGCAGCCTTGGCCAAAGCAACGATAACCACCTTCCTCAAGCCAGACGCTCCTCTTGCTTTGAGAACAGACGCCTCAAACACGGCTATAGGTGCTTCTCTCGAGCAAGAATTCCCACGTGGTACCTGGAGACCGTTAAATTTCTTCTCGAGAAAACTCTCGGACACCGAAAAGCGCTATAGCGCATACGATAGGGAGCTGCTCGCCGTTTATGCAGCCATCAAGCAGTTCAAACGAGTCTTAGAGGGTAGACCATTCACGATCTTCACTGACCATCGCCCTTTAATTTTCGCTGCACAGCAACGCTCGGACAAAGCTTCCCCTCGCCAGGCGCGCCAATTGGACTACATCCTACAACACCAGGTCACCTTCGCGTACGTCAAAGGCGAAGAAAACGTCGTCGCCGACGCGCTCTCTCGTACCTGCTCCGTCGCAATGCCGTCAATCATCGACCCGGAAACCATCGCCGAAGCCCAAGTCACGGACGAAGAGTTACCTCATCTTTTGAACAACCCGCGACTCAACCTGCAGCCGCTGGTCATCGATGGACACTCACTCCACGGTGACATCTCAACTGGTAATGTCAGGCCCTACTTACCTCCTCTTCTTCGAAGGAAGGCGTTTGACGTCCTCCACAACCTGGCGCACCCGAGCGTCAGGGCGTCAGTACGGGCCGTCTCGGAAAAATTCTTCTGGCCTGGAATGAGGAAAGATGCCGCTCGCTGGGCACAGCACTGCGACCCATGCCAACGCTCCAAAACTCACCGACACAACCGTTCGATTCTGGGAGAATTCGACGTTCCGAACGGCCGGTTTGATCACGTCCATATAGACCTAATCAAGCTGCCTTTAGTTCAGGACTTTCAATATTGCTTGACCATCATCGACAGGTTCTCCAGATGGCCCCACGCCATCCCCTTGAAGGACCAACAAGCAGCAACCGTTGCCGGAGCCTTTTATTCCCAATGGATTTGCTTTTATGGAACGCCTTTAACCTTTACCTCCGATCAAGGCGCTCAATTCGAGTCCGCTCTGTTTACAGAATTGGCCAAACTTCTCGGCTCGCACCGCATCAGGACTACGCCGTACCACCCACAATCCAACGGCATGGTGGAGCGCCTACACAGAACCCTAAAAGCCGCACTCATGTGCAATTCGGAGATCCCATGGCCTGATCTACTCCCGTCAGTCCTACTGGGGTTACGGACGGCGTTCAAAGCGGATCTTCAAGCCTCTCCAGCCGAGATGTTATTTGGATCAACCATCCGAATTCCAGGCGAATTTTTTACGTTGCATAGCCATCCTCAGTCTGACCCAGTCTCTTTTGTACAAGGCCTACGCCGTCTCGCTCAAGCCATCAAACCCGTGCCAGCATCAAGACACATTCCTCCGCAAAAACCCTTTTTCTTTAAGGACCTGCGAACCTGCTCGCACGTTTTTAAACGCGTAGAAGCCATCCGAAAACCGCTGCAACCTCCATATTCCGGACCGCATAAAATTGTGAGGAGAGTAGACGACCGCACATACGTCATCAACATCAACGGCCAAGAGCGCACCTGTTCGACCGACTCCCTAAAACCTGCCTTTCTGGAAACGTCAGATAGCCCACCAGCTTCTTCATCACCCGCAGCTGATGCGGTCAAAAAGCGAATTTCGTTCCTACCGTCTACGCCGTCCAGCACTGGAAGGGGAGTGGCTGTGGCGCCAGGGCCGTCAACGCAAGTTCAACATACCTCGCGCCGCAAGCAGAAGCTAACCCCGCGAACAATCTTCGCTACCTCGATCCCCGCGCTGAGCGAAGCGCCACCTTGAGCTGGCCGCGAGAAGAAGGCGATTCGTTCCGGCGGGACCGACCACTCGAGCGCACGAAGTCTCGGCGACCGGCTCGTGCCTCACGCCTTATCCGTGCTTTGTACTAAGTTAATAAATAAGTTTTATATTTCAAGTTGGTTTATTTCTCTACCTATTACACACCCTCGCCTACTCGTCCAAATATACACGCATAAACCGGCTAAGAAGTCGAAATTTTCAAATTTTTAGATTTCGTTCCTTAGCCGGGTGCATTGAATTAATATGCAATATTACACGTATATACACACATAAACCGGCAAAGAAGGCCAAATTTTCTAATTTTTAGGTTTCGTTCCGTTGCCCCGTGGTTTGAATTAACATGCAATATTACACGTATATACATACCTAAACCGGCAAAGCAGTCGAAATTTCAAATTTTTACATTTCGCTCCATAGCGCGCTGCTTTGAATTCAAATGCTTTTGTCTCGTAAAAACACATATAAATCGGCTAAGAAGTCCAAATTTTCAAATTTTTAGATTTCGTTCATTAGCCGGGTGCATTGAATTAATATGCAATATTACACGTATATACACACATAAACCGGCAAAGAAGGCCAAATTTTCAAATTTTTAGATTTCGTTTCATAGCAGGGTGGATTGATTTAACATGCAATATTACTCGTATATACACACATAAACCAGCTAGGAAGTCCAAATTTTCAAATTTTTAGGTTTCGTTCCATAGCCGGGTGTTATGATTCAAATGCATTTTTCACGTATAAACACTTATAAACCGGATAAGAATTCCAAATTTTCAAATTTTATATCTCGTTCCATAGCCGGGTGCTTTGAATTCGAATGCTTTTTTCACGTATAAACAGGTATAAACCGGCTATGAAGTCGAAATTTTTAAATTTTTAGATTTCGTTCCATAGCCGGGTGCTTTGAATTCAATGCTTTTTTTCACGTATATACATACCTAAACCGGCAAAGAAGTCGAAATTTTCAAATTTTACATTTCGCTCCATAGCGCGCTGCTTTGAATTCAAATGCTTTTTGTCTCGTAAAAACACATATAAATCGGCTAAGAAGTCCAAATTTTCAAATTTTTAGATTTCGTTCATTAGCCGGGTGCATTGAATTAATATGCAATATTACACGTATATACACACAAAAAACCAGTCGGAAGGACAAATTTTAAAATTTTTAGATTTCGTTTCATAGCAGGGTGGATTGAATTAACATGCATTTTTACACGTATATACACACAAAAAACCAGCTGGAAGGCCAAATTTTCAAACTTTTAGATTTCGTTTCATAGCAGGGTGGATTGAATTAACATGCATTTTTACACGTATATACATACATAAACCGGCTAATAAGTCGAAATTTTCAAATTTTTAGATTTAGTTCCATAGCCGGGTGCTTGAATTCAAATGCTTTTTTTCACGTATAAACACGTATAAACCGGCTATGAATTCGAAATTTTCAAATTTTTAGATTTCGATCCATTGCCGCGTGGATTGAATTAACATACATTTTTACACGTATATAAACACATAAACCAGCTAGGAAGGCCAAATTTTCAAATTTTTAAATTTCGTTTCATAGCAGGGTGGATTGACTTAACATGCATTTTTACACGTATATACACACAAAAAACCAGCTGGGAAGGCCAAATTTCAAACTTTTAGATTTCGTTTCATAGCAGGGTGGATTGAATTAACATGCATTTTTACACGTATCTACATACATAAACCGGCTAATAAGTCGAAATTTTCAAATTTTTAGATTTAGTTTCCATAGCCGGGTGCTTTGAATTCAAATGCTTTTTTTCACGTATAAACACGTATAAACCGGCTATGAATTCGAAATTTTCAAATTTTTAGATTTCGATCCATTGCCGCGTGGATTGAATTAACATACATTTTTACACGTATATAAACACATAACCAGCTAGGAAGGCAAATTTTCAAATTTTAATTTCGTTTCATAGCAGGGTGGATTGACTTAACATGCATTTTTACACGTATATACACACATAAACAGGCTAGAAAGTACGAATTTCAAATTTTTTAGACTTCGCACGATTGCCGCGTGGATTGAATAGACATGCAATATTAAACGTATGTACACACATAAACTAGCTAGGAACTCCAAATTTTCAAATTTTTAGATTTCGTTTGTCCAAATTTTCAAATTTTTAGGTTTCGTTCCATAGCCGGGTGTTATGATTCAAATGCATTTTTCACGTATAAACCACTTATAAACCGGTTAAGAATTCCAAATTTTCAAATTTTATATTTCGTTCCATAGCCGGGTGCTTTGAATTCCAATGCTTTTTTTCACGAATAAACACTATAAATCGGCAAAGAAGTCCAAATTTTCAAATTTTAGATTTCGTCATTAGCGGGTGCATGAATTAACATACATTTTTAAGTATAGAAACACATAACCGGCTAAGAATTACAAATTTTCAAATTTTTAGATTTCGTTCCATTGCGGGTGGATTGAATTAACTTGCAAGATTACACGTATGTACACACATAAACTAGCTAGGAAATCCAAATTTTCAAATTTTTAGATTTCGTTCCGTTGCCTGGTGATTGAATTAACATGCATTTTACACGTATATAGACACATAAACCGGCTATGAAGTCCAAATTTTCAAATTTTTAGGTTTCGTTCCATAGCCGGGTGTTATGATTCAAATGCATTTTTCACGTATAAACACTTATAAACCGGTTAAGAATTCCAAATTTTCAAATTTTATATTTCGTTCCATAGCCGGGTGCTTTGAATTCCAATGCTTTTTTTCACGAATAAACACATATAAATCGGCAAAGAAGTCCAAATTTTCAAATTTTTAGATTTCGTCATTAGCGGGTGCATTGAATTAACATACATTTTTCAAGTATAAAACACATAAACCGGCTAAGAATTACAAATTTTCAAATTTTTAGATTTCGTTCCATTGCGGGTGGATTGAATTAACTTGCAAGATTACACGTATATACACGCATAAACCGGCTAAGAAGTCGAAATTTTCAAATTTTTAGATTTCGTTCCTTAGCCGGGTGCATTGAATTAATATGCAATATTACACGTATATACACACATAAACCGGCAAAGAAGGCCAAATTTTCTAATTTTTAGGTTTCGTTCCGTTGCCCCGTGGTTTGAATTAACATGCAATATTACACGTATATACATACCTAAACCGGCAAAGCAGTCGAAATTTTCAAATTTTTACATTTCGTTCCATTGCCCAGTGATTTGAATTCAAATGCTTTTTTTCTCGTATGAACACATATAAAGCGGCTAAGAAGTCCAAATTTTCAAATTTTTAGTTTTCGTTCCATATCCGGGTGGATTGAATTAACATGCATTTTGACACGTATATACATACCTAAACCGGCAAAGAAGTCGAAATTTTCAAATTTTTACATTTCGCTCCATAGCCCGGTGCTTTGAATTCAAATGCTTTTTGTCTCGTAAAAACACATATAAATCGGCTAAGAAGTCCAAATTTTCAAATTTTTAGATTTCGTTCATTAGCCGGGTGCATTGAATTAATATGCAATATTACACGTATATACACACATAAACCGGCAAAGAAGGCCAAATTTTCAAATTTTTAGATTTCGTTTCATAGCAGGGTGGATTGATTTAACATGCAATATTACTTGTATATACACACATAAACCAGCTAGGAAGTCCAAATTTTCAAATTTTTAGGTTTCGTTCCATAGCCGGGTGTTATGATTCAAATGCATTTTTCACGTATAAACACTTATAAACCGGATAAGAATTCCAAATTTTCAAATTTTATATCTCGTTCCATAGCCGGGTGCTTTGAATTCGAATGCTTTTTTCACGTATAAACAGGTATAAACCGGCTATGAAGTTGAAATTTTTAAATTTTTAGATTTCGTTCCATAGCCGGGTGCTTTGAATTCAAATGCTTTTTTTCACGTATATACATACCTAAACCGGCAAAGAAGTCGAAATTTTCAAATTTTTACATTTCGCTCCATAGCCCACTGCTTCGAATTCAAATGCTTTTTTTCTCGTATAAACACATATAAACCGGATAAGAAGTCCAAATTTTCAAATTTTTAGATTTCGTTCATTAGCCGGGTGCATTGTATTAACATACAGTTTTACACGTATATACACACAAAAACCAGTCGGAAGGACAAATTTTAAAATTTTAGATTTCGTTTCATAGCAGGGTGGATTGAATTAACATGCATTTTTACACGTATATACACACAAAAAACCAGCTGGGAAGGCCAAATTTTCAAACTTTTAGATTTCGTTTCATAGCAGGGTGGATTGAATTAACATGCATTTTTACACGTATATACATACATAAACCGGCTAATAAGTCGAAATTTTCAAATTTTTAGATTTAGTTCCATAGCCGGGTGCTTTGAATTCAAATGCTTTTTTTCACGTATAAACACGTATAAACCGGCTATGAATTCGAAATTTTCAAATTTTTAGATTTCGATCCATTGCCGCGTGGATTGAATTAACATACATTTTTACACGTATATAAACACATAAACCAGCTAGGAAGGCCAAATTTTCAAATTTTTAAATTTCGTTTCATAGCAGGGTGGATTGACTTAACATGCATTTTTACACGTATATACACACATAAACAGGCTAAGAAGTACGAATTTTCAAATTTTTAGACTTCGCACGATTGCCGCGTGGATTGAATAGACATGCAATATTAAACGTATGTACACACATAAACTAGCTGGGAAATCCAAATTTTCAAATTTTTAGATTTCGTTCCTCAGCCGGGTGGATTGAATTAACATGCTTTTATCTCGTATAAACACATAAACCAGCTAGGAAGTCCAAATATTCAAATTTTTAGATTTCGTTCCTTAGCCAGGTGCATTGTATTAACATACATTTTTACACGTATATACACACAAAAAACCAGCTGGAAGGTCAAATTTTCAAATTTTTAGATTTCGTTTCATAGCAGGGTGGATTGAATTAACATGCATTTTTACACGTATATACATACATAAACCGGCTAAGAAGTCGAAATTTTCAAATTTTTAGATTTCGTTCGATTGCCGCGTGGATTGAATAGACATGCAATATTACACGTATGTACACACATAAACTAGCTAGGAAATCCTAATTTTCAAATTTTTAGATTTCGTTCCGTTGCCGGGTGCATTGAGTTAACATGCAATATTACACGTATATACAGGCATAAACCGGTTATGAAGTCGAAATTTTCAAATATTAAGATATCGTTCCATATCCGGGTGCTTTGAATTCAAATGCTTTTATTCTCGTATATACACACATAAACCAGCTAGGAAGTCCAAATTTTCAAATTTTTAGATTTCGTTCAATTGCCGGGTGCATTGAATTAACATGCAATATTACACGTATATACGCACATAAACCAGCTAGGAAGTCCAAATTTTCAAATTTTAGATTTCGTTCCTTAGCCGGGTGGTTTGAATTACCATGCATTTTTACACGTATATACACACATAAACCAGCTAGGAAGTACAAATTTTCAAATTTTTAGATTTCGTTCCATAGCCCGGTGCTTGAATTCAAATGCTTTTTTTCACGTATAAACACGTATAAACCGGCTATGAAGTCGAAATTTTCAAATTTTTAGATTTCGTTCCATTGCCGCGTGGATTGAATTAACATGCACTTTTACATGTATACACACACATAAACCGGCAAAGAAGACCAAATTTTCAAATTTTAGATTTCGTTCCATTGCCGCGTGGATTGAATTAACATGCACTTTTACATGTATACACACACATAAACCGGCAAAGAAGACCAAATTTTCAAATTTTTAGATTTCGTTTCATAGCAGGGTGGATTGATTTAACATGCAATATTACTCGTATATACACACATAAACCAGCTAGGAAGTCCAAATTTTGAAATTTTTAGATATCGTTCCGTTGCCGGGTGTATTGAGTTAACATGCAATATTACACGTATATACACGCATAAACCGGCTATGAAGTCGAAATTTTCAAATTTTTAGATTTCGTTCCATTGCCGCGTGGATTGAATTAACATGCACTTTTACATGTATACACACACATAAACCGGCAAAGAAGACCAAATTTTCAAATTTTTAGATTTCGTTTCATAGCAGGGTGGATTGATTTAACATGCAATATTACTCGTATATACACACATAAACCAGCTATGAAGACCAAATTTTCAAATTTTTAGATTTCGTTCCGTTGCCGGGTGGATTGAGTTAACATGCAATATTACACGTATATACACGCATAAACCGGCTATGAAGTCGAAATTTTCGAATTTTTAGATTTCGTTCCATTGCCGGGTGGATTGAATTAACATGCAATATTACACGTATATACACGCATAAACCGGCTAAGAAGTCCAAATTTTCAAATTTTTAGATTTCGTTCCATAGCCGGGTGTTCTGGATTCAAATGATTTTTTTCATGTATAAACACGTAAAAACCGGCTATGAAGTCGAAGTTTTCAAATTTTTAGATTTCGTCCGATTGCCGGGTGGATTGAATTAACATGCATTTTTACACGTATATACACTAATAAACATGCAAAGAAGTCGAAATATTCAAATTTTCAGATTTCGTTCCATAGCCGGGTTCTTTGAATTCAAATGCTTTTTTTCACGTATATACACACATAAACCAGCTAGGACGACCAAATTTTCAAATTTTTAGATTTCGTTCCATATCCGGGTGCTTTGAATTTAAATGCTTTTTGTCACGTATAAACACATAAACCAGCTAGGAAGTCCAAATTTTCAAATTTTTAGATTTCGTTCATTAGCCGGGTGCTTTGAATTCAAATGCTTTTTTTCACGTATTAACACGTATAAACCGGCTATGAAGCCGAAATTTTCAAATTTTTAGATTTCGTTCATTAGCCGGGTGCATTGAATCAACATACCTTTTTACACTTATATAAACACATAAAAAAGCTAGGAAGGCTAAATTTTCAAATTTAAAGATTTCGTACCATAGCCAGATGAACTGAATTCGAATGCATATTTTCACGTATAATCTCGTATAAACCGGCTACGAAGTCCAAATTTTCAAATTTTTAGATTTCATTCGATTGCCGCGTGGATTGAATTGACATGCAATTTTACATGTACATACA
The DNA here is from genome assembly GCA_026168455.1 of Theocolax elegans. Lineage (NCBI taxonomy): Eukaryota > Metazoa > Arthropoda > Insecta > Hymenoptera > Cerocephalidae > Theocolax > Theocolax elegans. The sequence continues at coordinate 22,246 of JANSJX010000272.1, read as the reverse complement.
CACATAAACCGGCAAAGAAGGCCAAACTTTCAAATTTTTAGATTTCGTTCCGTTGCCGGGTGCATTAAGTGAACATGCAATATTACACGTATATACAGGCATAAACCGGCTATGATGTCGAAATTTTCAAATTATAAGATTTCGTTCCATAGCCGGGTGCTTTGAATTCAAATGCTTTTTTTCTCGTATATACACACATAAACCAGCTAGGAAGTCACAATATTCAAATTTTTAGGATTCGTTCCTTAGCCGGGAGGATTGAATTAACATGCAATATTACACGAATATACACACATAAACCAGCCAGGAAGTCCAAATTTTCAAATTTTTAGTTTTCGTTCCTTAGCAGGGTAGATTGAATCAACATACCTTTTTACACGTATATAATCACATAAACCAGCTAGTAAGGCCAATTTTTCAAATTTTTAGATTTCGTTTCATAGCAGGGTGGATTGAATTAACATGCATTTTTACACGTATATACACACATAAACCGGCAAAGAAGTCGAAATATTCAAATTTTTAGATTTCGTTCGATCGCCGCGTGGATTGGATTGACATGCAATTTTACACATATATACACACATAAACCGGCAAAGAAGGCCAACTTTTCAAATTTTTAGATTTCGTTCCGTTGCCGGGTGCATTGAGTTAACATGCAATATTACACGTATATACAGGCATAAACCGGTTATGAAGTCGAAATTTTCAAATATTAAGATTTCGTTCCATATCCGGGTGCTTTGAATTCAAATGCTTTTTTTCTCGTATATACACACATAAACCAGCTAGGAAGTCCAAATTTTCAAATTTTTAGATTTCGTTCAATTGCCGGGTGCATTGAATTAACATGCAATATTACACGTATATACGCACATAAACCAGCTAGGAAGTCCAAATTTTCAAATTTTTAGATTTCGTTCCTTAGCCGGGTGGTTTGAATTAACATGCATTTTTACACGTATATACACACATAAACCAGCTAGGAAGTACAAATTTTCAAATTTTTAGATTTCGTTCCATAGCCCGGTGCTTGAATTCAAATGCTTTTTTTCACGTATAAACACGTATAAACCGGCTATGAAGTCGAAATTTTCAAATTTTTAGATTTCGTTCCATTGCCGCGTGGATTGAATTAACATGCACTTTTACATGTATACACACACATAAACCGGCAAAGAAGACCAAATTTTCAAATTTTTAGATTTCGTTTCCTAGCAGGGTGGATTGATTTAACATGCAATATTACTCGTATATACACACATAAACCAGCTAGGAAGTCGAAATTTTCAAATATTAAGATTTCGTTCCATATCCGGGTGCTTTGAATTCAAATGCTTTTTTTCTCGTATATACACACATAAACCAGCTAGGAAGTCCAAATTTTCAAATTTTTAGATTTCGTTCCGTTGCCGGGTGGATTGAGTTAACATGCAATATTACACGTATATACACGCATAAACCGGCTATGAAGTCGAAATTTTCGAATTTTTAGATTTCGTTCCATTGCCGGGTGGATTGAATTAACATGCAATATTACACGTATATACACGCATAAACCGGCTAAGAAGTCAAAATATTCAAATTTTTAGATTTCGTTCCATAGCCGGGTGCTTTGAATTAGAATGCTTTTTTTCACGTATAAACACGTATAAACCGGCTATGAAGACCAAATTTTCAAATTTTTAGATTTCGTTCCGTTGCCGGGTGGATTGAGTTAACATGCAATATTACACGTATATACACGCAAAAACCGGCTAAGAAGTCGAAATTTTCAAATTTGTAGATTTCGATCCTAAGCTGGGTGCATTGAATTAACATACATTTTTACACGTATATGCATACATAAACCGGCTAAGAAGTCGAAATTTTCAAATTTTTAGATTTAGTTCCATAGCCGGGTGCTTTAAATTCAAATGCTTTTTTTCACGTATAAACACGTATAAACCGGCTATGAAGTCGTAATTTCAAATTTTTGATTTCGTTCCATTGCCGCGTGGATTGAATTAACATACATTTTTACACGTATATAAACACATAAACCAGCTAGGAAGGCCAAATTTTGAAATTTTTAGATTTCGTTTCATAGCATGGTGGATTGAATTAACAAGCATTTTTACACGTATAAACACGTATAAACCGGCTATGAAGTCGAAATTTTCAAATTTTTGGATTTCGTTCCATAGCCGGGTGCTTTGAATTAACATACATTTTTACACATATATAAACACATAAACCAGCTAGGAAGTCCAAATTTTCAAATTTTTAGTTTCGTTCCATAGCCGGGTGGATTGAATTAACATGCATTTTTACACGTATAAACACGTATAATCCGGCTATGAAGTCAAAATTTTCAAATTTTTGGATTTCGTTCCATAGCCGGGTGCTTTGAATTAAAATACATTTTTACACGTATATAAACACATAAACCAGTTAGGAAGTCCAAATTTTCAAATTTTTAGTTTTCGTTCCATAGCCGGGTGGATTGAATTAACATGCATTTTGACACGTATATACATACCTAAACCGGGAAAGAAGTCGAAATTTTCAAATTTTTACATTCGTTCCACAGCCCAGTGCTTTGAATTCAAATGCTTTTTGTCTGGTATAAACCCATATAAAGCGGCTAAGAAGTCCAAATTTTCAAATTTTTAGTTTTCGTTCCATAGCCGCGTGGATTGAATTAACATGCATTTTTACACGTATATACACAGATAAATCGGCAAAGAAGGCGAAATTATCAAATTTTTAGATTTCGTTCCATATCCGGGTGCTCTGAATTCAAATGATTTTTTTCACGTATAAACACGTATAAACCCGCTATGACGTCGAAGTTTTCAAATTTTTAGATTTCGTCCGATTGCCGGGTGGATTGAATTAACATGCATTTTTACACGTATATACACTCATAAACATGTATAGAAGTCGAAATTTTCAAATTTTTAGATTTCGTTCCATAGCCGGGTGCTTTGAATTCAAATGCTTATTTTCACGTATATACACACATAAACCAGCTAGGACGACCAAATTTACAAATTTTTAGATTTCGTTCCGTTGCCGGGTGGATTGAGTTAACATGCATTTTTACATGTATATACACACATAAACCGGCAAAGAAGGCCAAATTTTCAAATTTTTAGATTTTGTTCCGTTACCAGGTGGATTGAGTTAACATGTAATATTACACGTATATACACGCATAAACCGGCAAAGAAGCCAAAATATTCAAATTTTTAGATTTCGTTCTATTGCCGCGTGCTTTCAATTCAAATGCTTTTTTTCACGTATATACACACATAAACCAGCTAGGACGACCAAATTTACAAATTTTTAGATTTCGTTCCGTTGCCGGGTGGATTGAGTTAACATGCATTTTTACATGTATATACACACATAAACCGGCAAAGAAGGCCAAATTTTCAAATTTTTAGATTTTGTTCCGTTACCGGGTGGATTGAGTTAACATGCATTTTTACACGTATATACACTCATAAACATGCATAGAAGTCGAAATTTTCAAATTTTTAGATTTCGTTCCATAGCCGGGTGCTTTGAATTCAAATGCTTATTTTCACGTATATACACACATAAACCAGCCAGGAAGTCCAAATTTTCAAACTTTTAGTTTTCGTTCCTTAGCAGGGTAGATTGAATCAACATACCTTTTTACACGTATATAATCACATAAACCAGCTAGTAAGGCCAATTTTTCAAATTTTAGATTCGTTTCATAGCAGGGTGGATTGAATTAACATGCATTTTTACACGTATATACACACATAAACCGGCAAAGAAGTCGAAATATTCAAATTTTTAGATTTCGTTCGATCGCCGCGTGGATTGGATTGACATGCAATTTTACACATATATACACACATAAACCGGCAAAGAAGGCCAACTTTTCAAATTTTTAGATTTCGTTCCGTGGCCGGGTGCATTGAGTTAACATGCAATATTACACGTATATACAGGCATAAACCGGTTATGAAGTCGAAATTTTCAAATATTAAGATTTCGTTCCATATCCGGGTGCTTTGAATTCAATGCTTTTTTTCTCGTATATACACACATAAACCAGCTAGGAAGTCCAAATTTTCAAATTTTTAGATTTCGTTCAATTGTCGGGTGCATTGAATTAACATGCAATATTACACGTATATACGCACATAAACCAGCTAGGAAGTCCAAATTTTCAAATTTTTAGATTTCGTTCCTTAGCCGGGTGGTTTGAATTAACATGCATTTTTACACGTATATACACACATAAACCAGCTAGGAAGTACAAATTTTCAAATTTTTAGATTTCGTTCCATAGCCCGGTGCTTTGAATTCAAATGCTTTTTTTCACGTATAAACACGTATAAACCGGCTATGAAGTCGAAATTTTCAAATTTTTAGATTTCGTTCCATTGCCGCGTGGATTGAATTAACATGCACTTTTACATGTATACACACACATAAACCGGCAAAGAAGACCAAATTTTCAAATTTTTAGATTTCGTTTCCTAGCAGGGTGGATTGATTTAACATGCAATATTACTCGTATATACACACATAAACCAGCTAGGAAGTCCAAATTTTGAAATTTTTAGATATCGTTCCGTTGCCGGGTGGATTGAATTAACATGCATTTTTACACGTATATACATACATAAACCGGCTAAGAAGTCGAAATTTTCAAATTTTTAGATTTCGTTCGATTGCCGCGTGGATTGAATAGACATGCAATATTACACGTATGTACACACATAAACTAGCTAGGAAATCCAAATTTTCAAATTTTAGATTTCGTTCCGTTGCCGGGTGCATTGAGTTAACATGCAATATTACACGTATATACAGGCATAAACCGGTTATGAAGTCGAAATTTTCAAATATTAAGATTTCGTTCCATATCCGGGTGCTTTGAATTCAAATGCTTTTTTTCTCGTATATACACACATAAACCATCTAGGAAGTCCAAATTTTCAAATTTTTAGATTTCGTTCCGTTGCCGGGTGGATTGAGTTAACATGCAATATTACACGTATATACACGCATAAACCGGCTATGAAGTCGAAATTTTCGAATTTTTAGATTTCGTTCCATTGCCGGGTGGATTGAATTAACATGCAATATTACACGTATATACACGCATAAACCGGCTAAGAAGTCAAAATATTCAAATTTTTAGATTTCGTTCCATAGCCGGGTGCTTTGAATTCGAATGCTTTTTTTCACGTATAAACACGTATAAACCGGCTATGAAGACCAAATTTTCAAATTTTTAGATTTCGTTCCGTTGCCGGGTGGATTGAGTTAACATGCAATATTACACGTATATACACGCAAAAACCGGCTAAGAAGTCGAAATTTTCAAATTTGTAGATTTCGATCCTAAGCTGGGTGCATTGAATTAACATACATTTTTACACGTATATGCATACATAAACCGTCTAAGAAGTCGAAATTTTCAAATTTTTAGATTTAGTTCCATAGCCGGGTGCTTTAAATTCAAATGCTTTTTTTCACGTATAAACACGTATAAACCGGCTATGAAGTTGTAATTTCAAATTTTTGATTTCGTTCCATTGCCGCGTGGATTGAATTAACATACATTTTACACGTATATAAACACATAAACCAGCTAGGAAGGCCAAATTTTGAAATTTTTAGATTTCGTTTCATAGCATGGTGGATTGAATTAACAAGCATTTTTACACGTATAAACACGTATAAACCGGCTATGAAGTCGAAATTTTCAAATTTTGGATTTCGTTCCATAGCCGGGTGCTTTGAATTAACATACATTTTTACACATATATAAACACATAAACCAGCTAGGAAGTCCAAATTTCAAATTTTTAGTTTCGTTCCATAGCCGGGTGGATTGAATTAACATGCATTTTTACACGTATAAACACGTATAATCCGGCTATGAAGTCAAAATTTTCAAATTTTTGGATTTCGTTCCATAGCCGGGTGCTTTGAATTAAAATACATTTTTACACGTATATAAACACATAAACCAGTTAGGAAGTCCAAATTTTCAAATTTTTAGTTTTCGTTCCATAGCCGGGTGGATTGAATTAACATGCATTTTGACACGTATATACATACCTAAACCGGGAAAGAAGTCGAAATTTTCAAATTTTTACATTTCGTTCCACAGCCCAGTGCTTGAATTCAAATGCTTTTTGTCTGGTATAAACCCATATAAAGCGGCTAAAGTCCAAATTTTCAAATTTTTAGTTTTCGTTCCATAGCCGCGTGGATTGAATTAACATGCATTTTTACACGTATATACACAGATAAATCGGCAAAGAAGGCGAAATTATCAAATTTTTAGATTTCGTTCCATATCCGGGTGCTCTGAATTCAAATGATTTTTTTCACGTATAAACACGTATAAACCCGCTATGACGTCGAAGTTTCAAATTTTTTATTTCGTCCGATTGCCGGTGGATTGATTAACATGCATTTTTACACGTATACACATCATAAACATGCAGAAGTCGAAATTTTCAAATTTTTAGATTTCGTTCCATAGCCGGGTGCTTTGAATTCAAATGCTTATTTTCACGTATATACACACATAAACCAGCTAGGACGACCAAATTTACAAATTTTTAGATTTCGTTCCGTTGCCGGGTGGATTGAGTTAACATGCATTTTTACATGTATATACACACATAAACGGCAAGAAGCCAAATTTTCAAATTTTTAGATTTTGTTCCGTTACCAGGTGGATTGAGTTAACATGTAATATTACACGTATAACACGCATAAACCGGCATAGAAGTCGAAATTTTCAAATTTTTAGATTTCGTTCCATAGCCGGGTGCTTTGAATTCAAATGCTTATTTTCACGTATATACACACATAAACCAGCTAGGACGACCAAATTTACAAATTTTTAGATTTCGTTCCGTTGCCGGGTGGATTGAGTTAACATGCATTTTTACATGTAATACACACATAAACCGGCAAAGAAGGCCAAATTTTCAAATTTTTAGATTTTGTTCCGTTACCAGGTGGATTGAGTTAACATGTAATATTACACGTATATACACGCATAAACCGGCAAAGACCCAAAATATTCAAATTTTTAGATTTCTTTCTATTGCCGCGTGCTTTCAATTCAAATGCTTTTTTTCACGTATATACACACATAAACCAGCTAGGACGACCAAATTTACAAATTTTAGATTTCGTTCCGTTGCCGGGTGGATTGAGTTAACATGCATTTTTACATGTATATACACACATAAACCGGCAAAGAAGGCCAAATTTTCAAATTTTTAGATTTTGTTCCGTTACCGGGTGGATTGAGTTAACATGTAATATTACACGTATACACACGCATAAACCGGCAAAGAAGTCAAAATATTCAAATTTGTAGATTTCGTTCCATAGCCGGGTGCTTTGAATTCAAATGCTTATTTTCACGTATATACACACATAAACCAGCTAGGACGACCAAATTTACAAATTTTTAGATTTCGTTCCGTTGCCGGGTGGATTGAGTTAACATGCATTTTTACATGTATATACACACATAAACCGGCAAAGAAGGCCAAATTTTCAAATTTTTAGTTTTCGTTCCATAGCCGCGTGGATTGAATTAACATGCATTTTTACACGTATATACACACATAATCGGCAAAGAAGGCGAAATTATCAAATTTTTAGATTTCGTTCCATATCCGGGTGCTCTGAATTCAAATGATTTTTTTCACGTATAAACACGTATAAACCAGCTATGACGTCGAAGTTTTCAAATTTTTAGATTTCGTTCGATCGCCGCGTGGATTGAATTGACATGGAATTTACACGTATATAAACACATAAACCAGCTAGGAAGGCCAAATTTTGAAATTTTTAGATTTCGTTTCATAGCATGGTGGATTGAATTAACAAGCATTTTTACACGTATAAACACGTATAAACCGGCTATGAAGTCGAAATATTCAAATTTTTAGATTTCGTTCTATTGCCGCGTGCTTTTAATTCAAATGCTTTTTTCACGTATATACACACATAAACCAGCTAGGACGACCAAATTTACAAATTTTTAGATTTCGTTCCGTTGCCGGGTGGATTGAGTTAACATGCATTTTACATGTATATACACACATAAACCGGCAAAGAAGGCCAAATTTTCAAATTTTTAGTTTTCGTTCCATAGCCGCGTGGATTGAATTAACAGGCATTTTTACACGTATATACACACATAAATCGGCAAAGAAGGCGAAATTATCAAATTTTTAGATTTCGTTCCATATCCGGGTGCTCTGAATTCAAATGATTTTTTTCACGTATAAACACGTATAAACCAGCTATGACGTCGAAGTTTTCAAATTTTTAGATTTCGTTCGATCGCCGCGTGGATTGAATTGACATGGAATTTTACACGTATATAAACACATAAACCAGTTAGGAAGGCCAAATTTTGAAATTTTTAGATTTCGTTTCATAGCATGGTGGATTGAATTAACAAGCAATATTACACGTATATACACGCATAAACCGGCTAAGAAGTCGAAATTTTCAAATTTGTAGATTTCGATCCTAAGCTGTGTGCATTGAATTAACATACATTTTACACGTATATGCATACATAAACCGGCTAAGAAGTCGAATTTTCAAATTTTTAGATTTAGTTCCATAGCCGGGTGCTTTAAATTCAATGCTTTTTTTCACGTATAAACACGTATAAACCGGCTATGAAGTCGTAATTTCAAATTTTTGATTTCGTTCCATTGCCGCGTGGATTGAATTAACATACATTTTTACACGTATATAAACACATAAACCAGCTAGGAAGGCCAAATTTTGAAATTTTTAGATTTCGTTTCATAGCATGGTGGATTGAATTAACAAGCATTTTTACACGTATTAACACGTATAAACCGGCTATGAAGTCGAAATTTTCAAATTTTTGGATTTCGTTCCATAGCCGGGTGCTTTGAATTAAAATACATTTTTACACGTATATAAACACATAAACCAGTTAGGAAGTCCAAATTTTCAAATTTTTAGTTTTCGTTCCATAGCCGGGTGGATTGAATTAACATACATTTTTACACGTATATAAACACATAAACCAGCTAGGAAGGCCAAATTTTGAAATTTTAGATTTCGTTCCATAGCCGGGTGGATTGAATTAACATGCATTTTTACACGTATAAACACGTATAATCCGGCTATGAAGTCAAAATTTTCAAATTTTTGGATTTCGTTCCATAGCCGGGTGCTTTGAATTAAAATACATTTTTACACGTATATAAACACATAAACCAGTTAGGAAGTCCAAATTTTCAAATTTTTAGTTTTCGTTCCATAGCCGGGTGGATTGAATTAACATGCATTTTGACACGTATATACATACCTAAACCGGGAAAGAAGTCGAAATTTTCAAATTTTTACATTTCGTTCCACAGCCCAGTGCTTTGAATTCAAATGCTTTTTTTCTGGTATAAACCCATATAAAGCGGCTAAGAAGTCCAAATTTTCAAATTTTTAGTTTTCGTTCCATAGCCGCGTGGATTGAATTAACATGCATTTTTACACGTATATACACACATAAATCGGCAAAGAAGGCGAAATTATCAAATTTTTAGATTTCGTTCCATATCCGGGTGCTCTGAATTCAAATGATTTTTTTCACGTATAAACACGTATAAACCAGCTATGACGTCGAAGTTTTCAAATTTTTAGATTTCGTCCGATTGCCGGGTGGATTGAATTAACATGCATTTTTACACGTATATACACTCATAAACATGCAAAGAAGTCGAAATTTTCAAATTTTTAGATTTCGTTCCATAGCCGGGTGCTTTGAATTCAAATGCTTTTTTTCACGTATATACACACATAAACCAGCTAGGACGACCAAATTTACAAATTTTTAGATTTCGTTCCGTTGCCGGGTGGATTGAGTTAACATGCATTTTTACATGTATATACACACATAAACCGGCAAAGAAGGCCAAATTTTCAAATTTTTAGATTTTGTTCCGTTACCGGGTGGATTGAGTTAACATGCAATATTACACGTATATACACGCATAAACCGGCAAAGAAGTCAAAATATTCAAATTTTTAGATTTTGTTCTATTGCCGCGTGCTTTCAATTCAAATGCTTTTTTTCACGTATATACACACATAAACCAGCTAGGACGACCAAATTTACAAATTTTAGATTTCGTTCCGTTGCCGGTGGATTGAGTTAACATGCATTTTTACATGTATATACACACATAAACCGGCAAAGAAGGCCAAATTTTCAAATTTTTAGATTTTGTTCCGTTACCGGGTGGATTGAGTTAACATGCAATATTACACGTATATACACGCATAAACCGGCTTAGAAGTCCAAATTTTCAAATTTTTAGATTTTGTTCCGTTACCGGGTGGATTGAGTTAACATGTAATATTACACGTATATACACGCATAAACCGGCAAAGAAGTCAAAATATTCAAATTTTTAGATTTCGTTCTATTGCCGCGTGCTTTCAATTCAAATGCTTTTTTTCACGTATATACACACATAAACCAGCTAGGAAGACCAAATTTTCAAATTTTTAGATTTCGTTCCGTTGCCGGGTGGATTGAGTTAACATGCAATATTACACGTATATACACGCATAAACCGGCTTAGAAGTCCAAATTTTCAAATTTTTAGACTTCGTTCCTTTGCCGGGTGGATTGAATTAACATGCATTTTTACATGTATATACACACATAAACCGGCAATGAAGGCCAAATGATCAAATTTTAAGATTTCATTCCATAGCCTGGTGCTTTGAATTGAAATGATTTTTTTCTCGTATAACCCCATATAAACCGGCTAAGAATTACAAATTTTGAAATTTTTAGATTTCGTTCCATAGCCGGGTGGATTGAATTAAAATGCAATATTACACGTATATAAACACATAAACCAGCTAGGAAGTCCAAATTTTCAAATTTTTAGAATTCGTTCCTTAGCCAGGTGCATTGAATTAACATACATTTTTACACGTATATACATACAAAAAACCAGCTGGGAAGGCCAAATTTTCAAATTTTTAGATTTCGTAACATAGCAGGGTGGATTGAATTAACATGCATTTTTACACGTATATACATACATAAACCGGCTAGGAAGTACAAATTTTCAAATTTTTAGATTTTGTTCCATAGCCGGGTGCTTTGAATTCAAATGCTTTTTTTCACGTATAAACACGTATAAACCGGCTATGAAGTCGAAATTTTCAAATTTTTAGATTTCGTTCCATTGCCGCGTGGATTGAATTAACATCTATTTTTACATGTATATACACACATAAACCGGCAAAGAAGGCCAAATATTCAAATTTTTGATTTCGTTTCATAGCAGGGTGGATTGATTTAAAATGCAATATTACTCGTATATACACACATAAACCGGCTATGAAGTCGAAATTTTCGAATTTTTAGATTTCGTTCCATTGCCGGGTGGATTGAATTAACATGCAATATTACACGTATATACACGCATAAACCGGCTAAGAAGTCGAAATTTTCAAAATTTGTAGATTTCGATCCTAAGCTGGGTGCATTGAATTAACATACATTTTTACACGTATATGCATACATAAACCGGCTAAGAAGTCGAAATTTTCAAATTTTTAGATTTAGTTCCATAGCCGGGTGCTTTAAATTCAAATGCTTTTTTCACGTATAAACACGTATAAACCGGCTATGAAGTCGTAATTTCAAATTTTTGATTTCGTTCCATTGCCGCGTGGATTGAATTAACATACATTTTTACACGTATAATAAACACATAAACCAGCTAGGGAGGCCAAATTTGAAATTTTTAGATTTCGTTTCAGAGCATGGTGGATTGAATTAACAAGCATTTTTACACGTATAACACGTATAACCGGCTATGAAGTCGAAATTTTCAAATTTTGATTTCGTTCCATAGCCGGGTGCTTTGAATTAACTACATTTTTACACGTATATAAACACATAAACCACTAGGAAGTCCAAATTTCAAATTTTTAGATTTCGTTTCATAGCATGGTGGATTGAATTAACAAGCATTATTACACGTAAAAACACGTAAAACCGGCTATGAAGGTCGAAATTTTCAAATTTTTGGATTTCGTTCCATAGCCGGGTGCTTTGAATTAACATACATTTTACACATATATAAACACATAAACCAGCTAGGAAGTCCAAATTTTCAAATTTTTAGTTTCGATCCATAGCCGGGTGGATTGAATTAACATGCATTTTTACAACGTATAAACACGTATAATCCAGCTATGAAAGTAAAATTTTCAAATTTTTGGATTTCGTTCCATAGCCTGGTGCTTTGAATTAAAATACATTTTTACACTTATATAAACACTAAACCAGTTAGGAAGTCCAAATTTTCAAATTTGTAGTTTTCGTTCCATAGCCGGGTGGATTGAAATTAACATGCATTTTGACACGTATTACATACCTAAACCGGGAAAGAAGTCGAAATTTTCAAATTTTACATTTCGTTCCACAGCCCAGGTGCTTTGAATTCAAATGCTTTTTTTCTGGTATAAACCCATATAAAGCGGCTAAGAAGTCCAAATTTTCAAATTTTTAGTTTTCGTTCCATAGCCGCGTGGATTGAATTAACATGCATTTTTACACGTATATACACCACATAAATCGGCAAAGAAGGCGAAATTATCAATTTTTAGATTTCGTTCCATATCCGGGTGCTCTGAATCAAATGATTTTTTTCACGTATAAACACGTATAAACCAGCTATGACGTCGAAGATTTCAAATTTTTAGATTTCGTCCGATTGCCGGGTGGATTGAATTAACATGCATTTTTACACGTATATCACTCATAAACATGCAAAGAAGTCGAAAATTTTTCAATTTTTAGATTTCGTTCCATAGCCGGTGCTTTGATGCAAATGCTTTTTTCACGTATATCACACTATAACCAGCTAGGACGACCAAATTACAAAGTTTAGATTTCGTTCCGTTGCCGGGTGGATTGAGTTAACATGCATTTTTACATGTATATAACACACTAAACCGGCAAAGAAGGCCAAATTTTCAAATTTTTAGATTTTGTTCCGTTACCGGGTGGATTGAGTTACATGTAATATTACACGTATATACACGCATACCGGCAAAGAAGTCCAAATTTTCAAATTTTAGATTTCGTTCCATAGCCGGGTGTTATGAGTCAATGCATTTTCACGTATAATCAGGTATAAACCGGCTAAGAAAGTCCAAATTTTCAATTTTTAGATTTCGTTCAATTGCCGGTGCATTGAATTAACATGCAATATTACACGTATTACGCACATAACCACTAAGAAGTCCAAAGTTTCAAATTTTAAATTCGCTCCTTAGCCGGGGTGTTTGAATTAACATGCAGTTTTACACGTATATACACACATAAACCAGCTAGGAGACCAAAATTTTCAAATTTTAGATTCGTTCCATAGCCGGGTGGATTGAGTTAACATGCAATATTACACGTATATACACGCATAAACCGGCTTAGAAGTCCAAATTTTCAAATTTTTAGATTTCGGTTCATAGCAGGGTGGATTGATTAACATGCATTTTTACACCTATATACACACTAAACCGGCAAAGAGTCTAAATTATCAAATTTTTAGATTTCTTTCCATAGCCGGGTGCTCTGAATTCAAATGATTTTTTTCACGTATCACACGTATAAACCGTCTATGAAGTCGAAGTTTTCAAATTTTTAGATTTCGTCCGATAGCCGGTGGATTGATAACATGCATTTTTACACGTATATACACTGATAAACATGCAAAGAAGTCGAAATTTTCATATTTTTAGATTGTTCCATAGCCGGGTGCTTTGAATTCAAATGCTTTTTTTCACGTATATACACACATAAACCAGCTAGGACGACCAATTTACAAATTTTTAGTTTTCGTTCCGTTGCCGGGTGGATTGAGTTAACATGCATTTTTACATGATATACACACATAAACCGGCAAAGAAGGCCAAATTTTCAAATTTTTAGATTTGGTCCTTCCGGGTGGATTGGTTAACATGTATATTACACGTATATACACCATAAAACCGGCAAAGAAGTCAAAATATTCAAATTTTAGATTTCGTTCTATTGCCGCGTGCTTTCAATTCAAATGCTTTTTTTCAGTATATACACACATAAACCAGCTAGGAACCAAATTTTCAAATTTTTAGATTTCGTTCCGTTGCCGGGTGGATGAGTTAACATGCAATATTACACGTATACACGCATAAACCGGCTTAGAAGTCCAAATTTTCAAATTTTTAGATTTCGTTCCTTTGCCGGTGGATTGAATTAACATGCATTTTTACATGTATATACACACATAAACCGGCAAAGAAGGCCAAATTTTCAAATTTTAGATTTTATTCCATAGCCTGGTGCTTGAATTGAAATGATTTTTTTCTCGTATAACCCATATAAACCGGCTAAGAATTACAAATTTTGAAATTTTTGATTTCGTTCCATAGCCGGGTGGATTGATTAAATGCAATATACACGTATATAAACACATAAACCAGCTAGGAAGTCCAAATTTTCAAATTTTAGAATCGTTCCTTAGCCAGTGCATGAATTAACACATTTTTACACGTATATACATACAAAAACCACTGGGAAGGCCAAATTTTCAAATTTTTAGATTCGTAACATAGCAGGGTGGATTGAATTAACAGCATTTTTACACGTATAACATACATAAACGGCTAGGAAGTACAAATTTTCAAATTTTAGATTTTGTTCCATAGCCGGGTGCTTGAATTCAAATGCTTTTTTTCACGTATAACACGTATAACCGGCTATGAGTCGAAATTTCAAATTTTTAGATTTCGTTCCATTGCCGCGTGGATTGAATTAACATCTATTTTTACATGTATATACACCCATAAACCGGCAAAGAAGGCCAAATATTCAAATTTTTGATTTCGTTTCATAGCAGGGTGGATTGATTTAAAATGCAATATTACTCGTATATACACACATAAACCATCTAGGACGTCCAAATGTTCAAATTTTAGATTTCGTTCTATTGCCGCGTGCTTTGAATTCAAATGCTTTTTTTCACGTATATTCACACATAAACCAGCTAGGAAGACCAATTTTCAAATTTTTAGATTTCGTTCCGTTGCCGGGTGGATTGAATTAACATGCATTTTACACGTATATACACACATAAACCGGCTAAGAAGTCCAAATTTTCAAATTTTTAGATTTCGTTCCATAGCCGGGTGTTATGAGTCAAATGCATTTTTCACGTATAATCAGGTATAAACCGGCTAAGAATCCAAATTTTCAAATTTTAGATTTCGTTCAATTTCCGGGTGCATTGAATTAACATGCATATTACACGTATATACGCACATAAACCAGCTAGGAAGTCCAAAATTTCAAATTTTTAAATTTCGCTCCTTAGCCGGGTGGTTTGAATTAACATGCAGTTTTACACGTATATACACACATAAACCGCTAGGAAGACCAATTTTCAAATTTTTAGATTTCGTTCCATAGCCGGGTGGATTGAGTTAACATGCATTTTACACGTATATACACGCATAAACCGGCTTAGAAGTCCAAATTTCAAATTTTAGATTCGGTTCATAGCAGGGTGGATTGAATTAACATCATTTTACACTATACATACAAAAAACCAGCTGGAAGGCCAAATTTTCAAATTTTTAGATTTCGTTCCAGTAGCCGGGTGGATTGAGTTAACATGCAATATTACACGTATATACACGCATAAACCGGCTAGAAGTCCAAATTTTCAAATTTTTAGATTTCGTTCCATTTGCCGGGTGGATTGAATTAACATGCATTTTTACATGTATATACACACATAAACCGGCAAAGAAGGCCAAATTTTCAAATTTTAGATTTTATTCCATAGCCTGGTGCTTTGAATTGAAATGATTTTTTTCTCGTATAACCCCATATAAACCGGCTAAGAATTACAATTTGAAATTTTTAGATTTCGTTCCATAGCCGGGTGGATTGAATTAAATGCAATATTACACGTATATAAACACATAAACCAGCTAGGAAGTCCAATTTTCAAATTTTTAGAATCGTTCCTTAGCCAGGTGCATTGAATTAACAACATTTTTACACGTATATACATACAAAAACCAGCTGGGAAGGCCAAATTTTCAAATTTTTAGATTTCGTAACATAGCAGGGTGGATTGAATTAACATGCATTTTTACACGTATATACATACATAAACCGGCTAGGAAGTACAAATTTTCAAATTTTTAGATTTTGTTCCATAGCCGGGTGCTTTGAATTCAAATGCTTTTTTTCACGTATAAACACGTATAAACCGGCTATGAAGTCGAAATTTTCAAATTTTTAGATTTCGTTCCATTGCCGCGTGGATTGAATTAACATCTATTTTTACATGTATATACACCCATAAACCGGCAAAGAAGGCCAAATATTCAAATTTTTGATTTCGTTTCATAGCAGGGTGGATTGATTTAAAATGCAATATTACTCGTATATACACACATAAACCATCTAGGAAGTCCAAATGTTCAAATTTTTAGATTTCGTTCTATTGCCGCGTGCTTTGAATTCAAATGCTTTTTTTCACGTATATTCACACATAAACCAGCTAGGAAGACCAAATTTTCAAATTATTAGATTTCGTTCCGTTGCCGGGTGGATTGAATTAACATGCATTTTTACACGTATATACACACATAAACCGGCTAAGAAGTCCAAATTTTCAAATTTTTTAGATTTCGTTCCATAGCCGGTGTGTATGAGTCAAATGCATTTTTCACGTATAATCAGGTATAAACCGGCTAAGAAGTCCAAATTTTCAAATTTTAGATTTCGTTCAATTTCCGGTGTGCATTGAATTAACATGCAATATTACACGTATATACGCACATAAACCCGCTAGGAAGTCCAAAATTTCAAATTTTTAAATTTCGCTCCTTAGCCGGGTGGTTTGAATTAACATGCAGTTTTACACGATATACACACATAAACAGCTAGGAGACCAAATTTTTCAAATTTTTAGATTTCGTTCCATAGCCGGTGGATTGAGTTAACATGCAATATTACACGTATATACACGCATAAACCGGCTTAGAAGTCCAAATTTTCAAATTTTTAGATTCGGTTCATAGCAGGGTGGATTGAATTAACATACATTTTTACACGTATATACATACAAAAAACCAGCTGGAAGGCCAAATTTTCACATTTTTAGATTTCGTTCCATAGCCGGGTGGATTGAGGTAACATGCAATATTACACGTATATACACGCATAAACCGGCTTAGAAGTCCAAATTTTCAAATTTTTTAGATTTCGTTCCATTGCCGGGTGGATTGAATTAACCATGCATTTTTACATGTATATACACACATAAACCGGCAAAGAAGGCCAAATTTTCAATTTAAGATTTTTATTCCATAGCCTGGTGCTTTGAATTGAAAGATTTTTTTCTCGTATAACCCCATATAAACCGGCTAAGAATTACAAATTTTGAAATTTTTAGATTTCGTTCCATAGCCGGGTGGATGAAATTGAAATGCAATATTACACGTATATAAAACCATAAAACAGCTGGGAAGTCCAAATTTTCAAATTTTTAGAATTCGTCCTTAGCAGGTGCATTGTATTAACATACATTTTTACACGTATATACATACAAAAAACCAGCTGGGAAGGCCAAATTTTCAAATTTTTAGATTTCGTAACATAGCAGGGTGGATTGAATTAACATGCATTTTTACGTATATACATACATAAACCGGCTAGGAAGTACAAATTTTCAAATTTTAGATTTTGTTCCATAGCCGGTGCTTTGAATTCAAATGCTTTTTTCACGTATAAACACGTATAAACCGGCTATGAAGTCGAAATTTTCAAATTTTTAGATTTCGTTCCATTGCCGCGTGGATTGAATTAACATCTATTTTTACATGTATATACACCATAACCGGCAAAGAAGGCCAAATATTCAAATTTTTGATTTCGTTTCATAGCAGGGTGGATTGATTAAAATGCAATATTACTCGTATATACACACATAAACCATCTAGGAAGTCCAAAGTTCAAATTTTTAGATTTCGTTCTTTGCCGCGTGCTTTGAATTCAAATGCTTTTTTTCACGTATATTCACACATAAACCAGCTAGGAGACCAATTTTCAAATTAGATTTCGTTCCGTTGCCGGTGGATTGAATTAACATGCATTTTTACACGTATATACACACATAACGGCTAAGAAGTCCAAATTTTCAAACTTTTAGATTTCGTTCCATAGCCGGGTGTTCTGAGTCAAATGCATTTTTTCACGTATAATCAGGTATAAACCGGCTGAGAAGTCCAAATTTTCAAATTTTTAGATTTCGTTCAATTCGGGTGCATTGAATTAACATGCAATATTACCCGTATATAGCACATAAACCAGCTAGGAAGTCCAAAATTTCAATTTTAAATTTCGCTCCTTAGCCGGTTTTGGTTGAATAACATGCAGTTTACACGTATATATACACACATAATCAGCTAGGAAGACCAATTTTTAAATTTGTTAGATTTCGTTCCGTGGCCGGGGGGATTGAGTTAACATGCAATATACACGTATATACAAGCATAAACCGGCCTTAGAAGTCCAAATTTTCAAATTTGTAGATTTCGTTCTTTGCCGGGTGGATTGAATTAACATGCATTTTTTACAAGTATATACACACATAAACCGGCAAGAAGTGCAAATTTTCAAATTTTTGATTTCGTTCGATTGCCGCGTGGATTGAATAGACATGCAATAATACTCGTATATACACACTAAACCAGCTAGGAAGACCAAATTTTCAAATTTTAGATTTCGTTCCGTTGCCGGGTGGATTGAATTAACATGCATTTTTACACGTATATAGACACATAAACCGGCTATAAGTCCAAATTTTCAAATTTTAGGTTTCGTTCCATTGCCGGGTGTTATGATTCAAATGCATTTTTCACGTATAAACATTATAAACCGGTAAGAATTCCAATTTTCAATTTTATATTTCGTTCCATAGCTGGGTGCTTTGAATTCCAATGCTTTTTTCACGAATAAACACATATAAATCGGCAAAGAAGTCCAAATTTTCAAATTTTGAGATTTCATTCCTAGCCGGGTGTATTGAAATCAAATGCATTTTTACACGTGTAAACACATATAAACCGGCTAAGAAGTCCAAATTTTCAAATTTTTAGAATTCGTTCCATAGCCGTTGGATTGAATTACTTGCATTTTTACAAGTATATAACACATAAACCGGCTAAGAATTACCAAATTTTCAAATTTTTAGATTTCGTTCCATTGCCGGGTGGATTGAATTAACTTGCAAGATTACACGTATATACACGCATAAACCGGCTAAAGTCGAAATTTTCAAATTTTTAGATTTCGTTCCTTAGCCGGGTGCATTGAATTAATAGCAATATTACACTATATACCACAAAACCGGCAAAGAAGGCCAAATTTTCTAATTTTTAGGTTTCGTTCCGTTGCCGTGGTTTGATTAACATGCATTTTACACGTATATACATACCTAAACCGGCAAAGCAGTCGAAAATTTTCAAATTTTACATTTCGTTCATTGCCCAGTGATTTGAATTCAAATGCTTTTTCTCGTATAAACACATATAAAGCGGCTAAGAAGTCCAAATTTTCAAATTTTAGTTTTCGTTCCATATCCGGGTGGATTGAATTAACATGCATTTTGACACGTATATACATACCTAAACCGGCAAAGAAGTCGAAATTTTCAAATTTTACATTTCGCTCCATAGCCCACGCTTTGAATTCAAATGCTTTTTTTCTCTATAACACATATAAATCGGCTAAGAGTCCAAATTTTCAAATTTTAGATTTCGTTCCTTAGCCGGTGCATTGAATTAACATACATTTTTACAAGTATATAACCATAAACCGCTAAGAATTACAAATTTTCAATTTTTAGATTTCGTTCCATTGCCGGTGGATTGAATTAACTTGCAGATTACACGTATATCACGCATAACCGGCTAAAGTCGAATTTTCAATTTTTAGATTTCGTTCCATAGCCGTAAGTTTTAATTAACCTGCATTTTTACACGTATATACGCGTATAAACCGGCTAAGAAGCCAAATTTTTCAAATTTTTATAATTCGTTCCATAGCGTGGCTTTCAATTCAAATGCATTTTTTCACGTATAAACACGTATAAACCCGGGTAAGTCAAATTTCATATTTTAAATTCTTAGATGGGCGTGTGCTTTAAATCAAATGCTTTTTTCACGTATAAACATGTAAAAACCGGCTAAGACTCCAAATTCAATTTTATATTTCATTCCATAGCGGTGGATTGAATTAACGTGCATTTTTTACACGCATAAACACATAGAAACCGGCTAAGATTTCCAAATTTTCAAATATTAGATTTCGCTCCATACCCGTGTGTATGACTTAACATGCATTTTTACACGTATATACGCGTATAATCGCTAAGAACCCAATTTTTCAAATTTTAGATTTCGATCGATAGCCGGATGCTTTCAATTCAACGGATTTTCACGATATACGCGTATAAACCGGCTAAGAATTCCTAATTTTCAAATTTTAGATTTCGTTCCATAGCCGTGTATATTGAAATTCACATTTTTTACTCGTATATACGCGTATAACCCTGCTAAGAGCCCACATTTCAAATTTTTAGATTTGCTACCATAGCAGGTGGATGAATTAACAGCATTTTTACACGTATACACCATGTACAGGCTAGATTCCAAATTTTCAAATTTTTAGATTTCGATCGATAGCCGGGTGCTTCAATTCAAATGCATTATTTCACGTATATACGCGATAAACCGGCTAAGAAGGCCAAATTTTTCAAATTTACAGATTTCGTCATAGCCGGTGGATTGAATTAACATGCATTTTTACACGTTAAACCAATAGACCGGCTAAGAAGTCCAAATTATCAAATTTTTAGATTTCGTTCTTTAGCCGGGTGGATTGAATTAACATGCATTTTTACACGTATAAACACATATAAACCGTCTAACAAGTCCAAATTTTCAAATTTTTAGATTTCGTTCTATCGCCGTGTGCATTGAATTAACATGCATTTTTACACGTAATACGCGTATAAACCATAAGCGCCGAATTTTCAAATTTATAGATTTCGTACCATAGCCGGTGGATTGATTAACATGCATTTTAAACGTGTAAACACATATAGACCGGCTAAGAATCAAAATTATCAAATTTTTAGTTTTCGTTTCTGTGCCGGGTGGATGAATTACATGCATTTTTACACTATAAACACATATAAACCTCTAAGAATTCCAAATTTTCAAATTTTGAGATTTTATTCCTTAGCCGGGTGGATTGAATTAACATGCTTTTTACACGTATATCGCGTATAAACCGCTAAGAGCACAAATTTTCAAATTTTGAGATTTCATTCCATAGCCGTCTGTATTGAATTATCATGCATTTTTACACGTACATACGCGTATAAACCGCTAAGAAGCACAAATTTTCAAATTTTGAGATTTCATTCTTTAGCCGGGTGGATTGAATTAACAGCATTTTTACACGTATAAACACATATAAACCGTCTACGAATTCCAAATTTCCAATTTTGAGATTTTATCCTTAGCCGGGTGGATTGTATTAACATGCATTTTTACACGATATACGCGTATAAACCGGCTAAGAAGTCCAAATTTTCAAATTTTTAGAATTCGTTCCATATCCGTGTATGAATTATCATGCATTTTTACCCGTTAAATCACATAAACAGGATAAGAAGTCCAAATTTTCAATTTTGAGTTTTATTCCTTAGCCGGGTGGATTGAATTAACATGCATTTCTACACGTTATACACGCGTAAACCAGCTAGAAAGTCTAATTTTTCAAATTTTTAGATTTGGTGTTATAGCCGGCTGGATTTAATTAACATGCATTTTTACACGTATATACACGCATAAACCGTCTAAGAAAATCGATATTTTCAATTTAAATTTCGTTCCACCGCGGATTTAATTAACATGCAAGATTACACTTATACACACATAAACCGGCTAGAAGTCCAATTTTTCAAATTTTAGATTTGGTTCCTTACCGGGCATTGAGTTGAACAACATGCGTTTTACCCTATATAAAACATAAACCAGCTATGAAGGCCAATTTTCAATATTCGATTCCGTTCCGTTGCCGGTGGATTGAGTT
>JANSJX010000271.1:0-41262 GCA_026168455.1 Theocolax elegans | reverse complement strand
TAAGTGTGCTTTCATATAGATACATTAATTAAAACATAGTATAACCTGATTAAAAAATAAAGATATAAAATATACCTATAAAACATACTTCCACTCTGTGAATATATATTATTATTATTATTAACACAAAATACAAATTTATATTTTGTAAAGATTTTGCGATTGATTTAATTACTGATATAAGTAATTAAATGCACATTTTGGAGACAATTTGTCTCCTTCTCTAGGTGTTAAAATTTATTTATTATTATATAATTACCTTAAATATATTTAGTAGTATCAATTTGGTTTTGTTATTTTCATTATAATTTGTCAAAAGTAATAATAAAAATTTTGCTCAAAATTATAGACCAACATCACTAATTTCTAACCTTGCGAAAAGTTTGGAAAAAATTATCTACGATAGACTATATAACTTTATCGAGTCTTGTAATATCATATATAAAAATCAGTATGGTTTTGTTAAAAATAACGCTTTACAATCTATAACAAATGTTATATATGCTACTTAGATAAAAGGAAGCCTATAGCCATAACATTTCTGGATTTCGCTAAAGCATTTGACATTGTTAATCACAGCATGTTATTACAAAAACTTTATCGATATGGAATAAGAGGATGTGCATTTAAACTAGTGTCCAACTACCTAAGCAAAAGGTACCAAAAAGTCAAAATCGAAGATACACTAAGTGATAAAATGTTGGTTAACGCAGTAGTACCACAGGGTACTATTATGGGGCCACTTTTGTTCATACATTACATCAATGGTATTAATCATTAAAGATGGAACTTGGACTTGAGTAGAAAATAAACTAAATGAAGAAATAAAAATCTTATCAAATTGGTTTGCCTTAAATAAGCTAGTTTCACTAAATTTAGAAAAATCAACGTACATGACTTTTGGACACTATCAGGACAGTGTTTAACCTGATTTAGAGCTAAGATTGGATAATAAACTTTAAAAAAAACAGAGAGCTGCAAATACCTTGGAATTATTGGTATCCAACGTTGGACCAACATTTTGGTATTCCAAACGTTGGACCAATATTGGTGCTCATTATTGGTTGAACGTGGGAACCCAACGTTGAACCAACATTGGTACCCATTATTGGTTTTGAACGTTGGTATCAAACGTTATCCAATATTGATAGTCATTGTGGTTTGGAACTTGCATCTAACGTGGAGCAATATTGGTAACCATTATGATTTGAACTTTGTATCCAACGTTAGACCAATATTGGTATTCACAATTGGAATTTGAATGTAGGTACCGAAGGTTGATTTTCTGTTGCAGTATTTTCTATTGCAGAATCTCTATGAAGTTTAAGCAAAATATAAGTAGAAATAGGAAGGGAATAAGAATTAAAGATTTTTTTATCAGATAACATCTTTCAAAGTGTGATTGAAAACCATACTTGCGAATTCTGACACCTTCGTGGAAGGTGTTTATATAAAGTACTGTCTAGAGGCACAAATTCTATGTTGAATATTTAATAATGTAATAGAAAATTACTGAAAGTGAAACTCTAATAAATATATAAAAATTTCTATTGACATCTACAAAATACTTGTCGTTGTATTAGATACACATTTATATAATCTTATACAAAAAATTGTGTTGAAAATCTGAAATTAAAAATACATGGAGATTAAGTTTTCTAAATTAGTTTTTCGTTAATCTATGCTGTAATGTAATAGCTATGCTGTACATACTAATAGCCTCTATGATTATACAGTTTTCTGTTTACTTATAGACACTACTTCACTATTACTATTTTTATATTACCATATTATCAGTAATCAGACTTTGATTTTTATACATTTCTCAACGTTATAAATTGGAATACGGTCGGGCACCGGATGGTTTTATCATCATCCTGCTCAGCTCAGTGCTTCTTTGCCGTTTTTCGTGATCTAAGTATTGTAAGCCACTTGGTGTGTTTTATTTTTTGTAAACCACTTAATACAGAATATTTTCGTAATTCATATAAGTGCTGTCGCATAGTCGTATCGATTCTTCGTTGTGGAGTATCGATTCTTTGTTTCTAGAGTATCGATTCTACAAGAATCGAATATATTGTAGAGAATCGAGTAGAATCGCCCATCCCTGTGCCATAGTTGGTTTGGAATGTTGGTACCCAACGATGAACCAATGTTGGTATCCAACGTTGAATCAATATTGGTACCCAATGTTGTAACAATATTGGTACCCAACGTTGGACCAATTTTGGTATTCAACGTTGATTCAATATTGGTACTCAACGTTGGACCAATATTGGTATCCAACGTTCGACCAACATTGGTACCCAACGTTGGACCAATATTGGTGCTCATTATTGGTTTGAACGTGGGAACCCAACGTTGAACCAACATTGGTACCCATTATTGGTTTTGAACGTTGGTATCAAACGTATATCCAATATTGATAGTCATTGTGGTTTGGAACATTGGCATCTAACGTTGGAGCAATATTGGTAACCATTATTGATTTTGAACTTTGGTATCCAACGTTAGACCAATATTGGTATTCACTATTGGAATTTGAATGTTGGTACTGAAGGTTGATTTTCTATTGCAGTATTTTCTATTGCAGAAACTTTATGGAGTTCAAGCAAAATATAAGTAGAAATAGGAAGGGAATAAGAATTAAAGATTTTTTTATCAGATAAAATCTTTCAAAGTGTGATTGAAAACCATACCTGCGAATGCTGTCACCTTCGTGGAAGGTGTTTTATATAAAGTACTGTCTAGAGGCACAAATTCTATGTTGAATATTTAATATTGAAATAGAAAATTACTGAAAGTGAAACTCTAATAAACATATAAAAAATTTCTATTGACATCTACAAAAAACTTGTCGTTGTATTAGATACACATTTATATAATCTTATACAAAAAAATTGGGTTGAAAATTTGAAATTAAAAATACTTGGAGATTGAATATTCTAAATTAGTTTTTCGTTAATCTATGCTGTAATGTAATAGCTATGCTGTACATACTAATAGCCTCTATGATTATACAGATTTCTGTTTACTTATAGACACTACTTCACTATTACTATTTTTATAGTACCATATTATCAGTAATCAGACTTTGATTTTTATACATTTTTCAACGTTATAAATTGGAATACGGTCGGGCACCGGATGGTTTTATCATCATCCTGCTCAGCTCAGTGCTTCTTTGCCGTTTTTCGTGATCTAAGTATTGTAAGCCACTTGGTGTGTTTTATGTTTTGTAAACCACTTAATACAGAATATTTTCGAAATTCATATTAGTGCTGTCGCATAGTCGTATCGATTCTTCGTTGTGGAGTATCGATTCTTTGTTTCTAGAGTATCGATTCTACAAGAATCGAATAAATTGTAGAGAATCGAGTAGAATCGCCCATCCCTGTGCCATAGTTGGTTTGGAATGTTGGTACCCAACGAAGAACCAATGTTGGTATCCAACGTTGAATCAATATTGGTACCCAATGTTGAAACAATATTGGTACCCAACGTTGGACCAATTTTGGTATTCAACTTTGATTCAATATTGGTACTCAACGTTGGACCAATATTGGTATCCAACGTTCGACCAACATTGGTAGCCAACGTTGGACCAATATTGGTGCTCATTATTGGTTTGAACGTGGGAACCCAACGTTGAACCAACATTGGTACCCATTATTGGTTTTGAACGTTGGTATCAAACGTATATCCAATATTGATAGTCATTGTGGTTTGGCACATTGGCATCTAACGTTGGAGCAATATTGGTAACCATTATTGATTTTGAACTTTGGTATCCAACATTAGACCAATATTGGTATTCACAATTGGAATTTGAATGTAGGTACCGAAGGTTGATTTTCTGTTGCAGTATTTTCTATTGCAGAATCTCTATGAAGTTTAAGCAAAATATAAGTAGAAATAGGAAGGGAATAAGAATTAAAGATTTTTTTATCAGATAACATCTTTCAAAGTGTGATTGAAAACCATACTTGCGAATGCTGACACCTTCGTGGAAGGTGTTTTATATAAAGTACTGTCTAGAGGCACAAATTCTATGTTGAATATTTAATAATGAAATAGAAAATTACTGAAAGTGAAACTCTAATAAATATATAAAAAATTTCTATTGACATCTACAAAATACTTGCCGTTGTATTAGATACACATTTATATAATCTTATACAAAAAAATTGGGTTGAAAATTTGAAATTAAAAATACTTGGAGATTGAATATTCTAAATTAGTTTTTCGTTAATCTATGCTGTAATGTAATAGCTATATTTGAATGTTGGTACTGAAGGTTGATTTTCTGTTGCAGTATTTTTTATTGCAGAATATCTATGAAGTTTAAGCAAAATATAAGTAGAAATAGGAAGGGAATAAGAATTAAAGATTTTTTTAACAGATAACATCTTTCAAAGTGTGATTGAAAACCATACTTGCGAATGCTGACACCTTCGTGGAAGGTGTTTTATATAAAGTACTATCTAGAGGCACAAATTCTATGTTGTATATTTAATAATGTAATAGAAAATTACTGAAAGTGAAACTCTAATAAATATATAAAAAATTTCTATTGACATCTACACAATACTTGTCGTTGTATTAGATACACATTTATATAATCTTATACAAAAAATTGTGTTGAAAATCTGAAATTAAAAATACATGGAGATTAAGTTTCTAAATTAGTTTTTCGTTAATCTATGCTGTAATGTAATAGCTATGCTGTACATACTAATAGCCTCTATGATTATACAGTTTTCTGTTTACTTATAGACACTACTTCACTATTACTATTTTTATATTACCATATTATCAGTAATCAGACTTTGATTTTTATACATTTCTCAACGTTATAAATTGGAATACGGTCGGGCACCGGATGGTTTTATCATCATCCTGCTCAGCTCAGTGCTTCTTTGCCGTTTTTCGTGATCTAAGTATTGTAAGCCACTTGGTGTGTTTTATTTTTTGTAAACCACCTAATACAGAATATTTTCGTAATTCATATAAGTGCTGTCGCATAGTCGTATCGATTCTTCGTTGTGGAGTATCGATTCTTTGTTTCTAGAGTATCGATTCTACAAGAATCGAATAAATTGTAGAGAATCGAGTAGAATCGCCCATCCCTGTGCCATAGTTGGTTTGGAATGTTGGTACCCAACGATGAACCAATGTTGGTATCCAACGTTGAATCAATATTGGTACCCAATGTTGTAACAATATTGGTACCCAACGTTGGACCAATTTTGGTATTCAACGTTGATTCAATATTGGTACTCAACATTGGACCAATATTGGTATCCAACGTTCGACCAACACTGGTACCCAACGTTGGACCAATATTGGTGCTCATTATTGGTTTGAACGTGGGAACCCAACGTTGAACCAACATTGGTACCCATTATTGGTTTTGAACGTTGGTATCAAACGTATATCCAATATTGATAGTCATTGTGGTTTGGAACATTGGCATCTAACGTTGGAGCAATACTGGTAACCATTATTGATTTTGAACTTTGGTATCCAACGTTAGACCAATATTGGTATTCACTATTGGAATTTGAATGTTGGTACTGAAGGTTGATTTTCTATTGCAGTATTTTCTATTGCAGAAACTTTATGGAGTTCAAGCAAAATATAAGTAGAAATAGGAAGGGAATAAGAATTAAAGATTTTTTTATCAGATAAAATCTTTCAAAGTGTGATTGAAAACCATACCTGCGAATGCTGTCACCTTCGTGGAAGGTGTTTTATATAAAGTACTGTCTAGAGGCACAAATTCTATGTTGAATATTTAATATTGAAATAGAAAATTACTGAAATTGAAACTCTAATAAACATATAAAAAATTTCTATTGACATCTACAAAAAACTTGTCGTTGTATTAGATACACATTTATATAATCTTATACAAAAAATTGGGTTGAAAATTTGAAATTAAAAATACTTGGAGATTGAATATTCTAAATTAGTTTTTCGTTAATCTATGCTGTAATGTAATAGCTATGCTGTACATACTAATAGCCTCTATGATTATACAGATTTCTGTTTACTTATAGACACTACTTCACTATTACTATTTTTATAGTACCATATTATCAGTAATCAGACTTTGATTTTTATACATTTTTCAACGTTATAAATTGGAATACGGTCGGGCACCGGATGGTTTTATCATCATCCTGCTCAGCTCAGTGCTTCTTTGCCGTTTTTCGTGATCTAAGTATTGTAAGCCACTTGGTGTGTTTTATGTTTTGTAAACCACTTAATACAGAATATTTTCGAAATTCATATAAGTGCTGTCGCATAGTCGTATCGATTCTTCGTTGTGGAGTATCGATTCTTTGTTTCTAGAGTATCGATTCTACAAGAATCGAATAAATTGTAGAGAATCGAGTAGAATCGCCCATCCCTGTGCCATAGTTGGTTTGGAATGTTGGTACCCAACGAAGAACCAATGTTGGTATCCAACGTTGAATCAATATTGGTACCCAATGTTGAAACAATATTGGTACCCAACGTTGGACCAATTTTGGTATTCAACGTTGATTCAATATTGGTACTCAACGTTGGACCAATATTGGTATCCAACGTTGGACCAACATTGGTACCCAACGTTGAACCAACATTGGTACCCATTATTGGTTTTGAACGTTGGTATCAAACGTATATCCAATATTGATAGTCATTGTGGTTTGGAACATTGGCATCTAACGTTGGAGCAATATTGGTAACCATTATTGATTTTGAACTTTGGTATCCAACGTTAGACCAATATTGGTATTCACTATTGGAATTTGAATGTTGGTACTGAAGGTTGATTTTCTATTGCAGTATTTTCTATTGCAGAAACTTTATGGAGTTCAAGCAAAATATAAGTAGAAATAGGAAGGGAATAAGAATTAAAGATTTTTTTATCAGATAACATGTTTCAAAGTGTGATTGAAAACCATACTTGCGAATGCTGTCACCTTCGTGGAAGGTGTTTTATATAAAGTACTGTCTAGAGGCACAAATTCTATGTTGAATATTTAATAATGAAATAGAAAATTACTGAAAGTGAAACTCTAATAAATATATAAAAAATTTCAATTGACATCTACAAAATACTTGCCGTTGTATTAGATACACATTTATATAATCTTATACAAAAAAATTGGGTTGAAAATTTGAAATTAAAAATACTTGAAGATTGAATATTCTAAATTAGTTTTTCGTTAATCTATGCTGTAATGTAATAGCTATATTTGAATGTTGGTACTGAAGGTTGATTTTCTATTGCAGTATTTTCTATTGCAGAAACTTTATGGAGTTCAAGCAAAATATAAGTAGAAATAGGAAGGGAATAAGAATTAAAGATTTTTTTAACAGATAACATCTTTCAAAGTGTGATTGAAAACCATACTTGCGAATGCTGACACCTTCGTGGAAGGTGTTTTATATAAAGTACTATCTAGAGGCACAAATTCTATGTTGTATATTTAATAATGTAATAGAAAATTACTGAATGTGAAACTCTAATAAATATATAAAAAATTTCTATTGACATCTACAAAATACTTGTCGTTGTATTAGATACACATTTATATAATCTTATACAAAAAAATTGGGTTGAAAATTTGAAATTAAAAATACTTGGAGATTGAATATTCTAAATTAGTTTTTCGTTAATCTATGCTGTAATGTAATAGCTATGCTGTACATACTAATAGCCTCTATGATTATACAGATTTCTGTTTACTTATAGACACTACTTCACTATTACTATTTTTATAGTACCATATTATCAGTAATCAGACTTTGATTTTTATACATTTTTCAACGTCGTAAATTGGAATGCGGTCGAGCACCGGATGGCTTTAACATCATCCTGCTCTGCTCAGTGCTTCTTTGCCGTTTTTCGTGTTCTAAGTATTGAAAGCCACTTGTCGTGTTTTAAGTTTTGTAAACCACTTAATTCAGAATATTTTCGTAATTCATATAAGTGCTGTCGTATAGTCGTATCGATTCTTCGTTACGGGAGTATGGATTCTTTGTTTCTAGAGTATCGATTCATCAAGAATCGAATAAATAATTAATACCTTAAAAAAAGAATCGAATAAATTTTAGAGAATCGAGTAGAATCGCCCATCCCTGTGCCATAGTTGGTTTGGAATGTTGGTACCCAATGTTGAACCAATGTTGGTATCTAACGTTGAATCAATATTGGTACCCAACGTTGGACCAATGTTGGTATCCAACGTTGCATCAATATTGGTACCCAACGTTGGACCAATATTAGTATCCAACTTTGGACCAACATTGGTACCCAACGTTGGACCAATATTGGTGCTCATTATTGGTTTGAACGTGGGAACCCAACGTTGAACCAATATTGATACCCATTATTGGTTTTGAACGTTGGTATCAAACGTTTATCCAATATTGATAGTCATTGTGGTTTGGAACGTTGGTATCCAACGTTGGAGCAATATTGGTACCCATTATTGATTTTGAACTTTGGTATCCAACGTTAGACCAATATTGGTATTCACTATTGGAATTTGAATGTTGGTACTGAAGGTTGATTTTCTATTGCAGTATTTTCTATTGCAGAAACTTTATGGAGTTCAAGCAAAATATAAGTAGAAATAGGAAGGGAATAAGAATTAAAGATTTTTTTATCAGATAACATCTTTCAAAGTGTGATTGAAAACCATACTTGCGAATGCTGTCACCTTCGTGGAAGGTGTTTTATATAAAGTACTGTCCAGAGGCACAAATTCTATGTTGAATATTTAATAATGTAATAGAAAATTACTGAAAGTGAAACTCTAATAAATATATAAAAAATTTCTATTGACATCTACAAAATAATTGTCGTTGTATTAGATACACATTTATATAATCTTATACAAAAAATGGGATTGAAAATCTGAAATTAAAAATACACTACCGCTCAAAAGTTTGGGTTCACCTAAATAAAAATTGACCCAACTTCAAAGCTTCATAACTTTGGTGCAAATAATGCTACAAAAACCTGTTACATACCGTTCGAAAGGTAATTTGAAAAGCTTTAAAATAACCTGGTACAAAAGTCTATTTTTTAATTTTTTATTTGTTTAAAATACCAAAGTTTAAAACTGAAAAACTAAAAAAAACAGGTCTCTCTATAAATGCCTGCATTTTCCAGGAAAAGATGTATTTTTAAATGTTATAAAATGTAAATTAAAGCATTTTTTAAGAGCTTTCGAATGCTTTTTCTTAATTTATCGTAGCATCATTTTTAAGGAAGTTACGACAGTTTTTATGCACACAAGCGTTTTTATTACTTTTTTTAAATATCATAGCGGTTTTAAATATTATCGGAAAACTCCAAAGGAACAAATAATGTGTTTTTAAATGAAAAATAAGTTTTCAAATTTTGAATATATTTTTAAATGAAGATATTTTTAGTGTTTTTTATTCATATATTAGGTAACTATACAAAGATATTCAGAAAAAAATAATAAAATGTACGTAAGTTTAAATAGGCAAATTAATTAAATATATACATACATTTAAATTTTAATATCGTTAATATAACTATCTCGACTATTGACATCTGTAAATGTGTTACATTGCATTCCTTGTATTCATAGAATTCCTTAAACTTTAGTCTCAAAATTATTATTGATATGCTTGCCTTACAAAATAAACAAACAAAATTCTTATGAGTTATTTAGTATTAATTAAGATATGAAACTAGTCAGAGAGCCATGTCGCGAAAATCGGAAATTTCTGTGCCTACAAGGGCTTCTATTATTGCATTATGGAGAAGTGGAATATCGTATCGAAAAATTGCGGTACATTTAAACGTGTCGTATAACGGGGTGAAAACTACTATAGACAGGTATAAAAAGAATTTTTGTACAATAGACAATCTTCATCGATCAGGCCGTCCCCGGATAACATCTGCAAATCAAGACAAACAGATTGTTTTACTCAGTAAACGTAATCGATTCAAAACATCGCGGGAGATACGCAGTGACTTTAATAAAGCTCAAAATTTAAATGTATCTATGGCTACAATCAAACGTCGTTTAAAAGATGCCAATTTAATGGGTCGAGTGGCGATAAAGAAACCCTTGTTGAGGAAAAATAATAAAAAAAAAAGATTAATATGGGCAAAAGCACATAAGAATTGGACTTCGGACGATTGGAGTAAGGTTTTATTTACAGACGAATCCAAATTTGAATTATTTTCGTCAAAACGTCGGACATATGTCAGACGATTACCTCATGAAAGTATGAGTGCGCAGTGTGTGATTCCGACTGTTAAACATGGTGGTGGTTCTGTTATTGTTTGGGGATGCTTTGCCGGAACATCAGTAGGTGATTTAGTGAAAATAGATGGGATAATGGACAAAAAAGTGTACCATAAAATTTTGCAGTATCATGCTATTCCATCAGGTAAACAACTTATTGGAAAAAATTTTATAATGCAACAAGACAATGATCCGAAGCATACGTCTAAGTACTGTACGAATTACCTGCAATTAAAAGAAAAGCAGAAGTATTTACAGTTCATGAAGTGGCCCTCGCAAAGTCCAGACTGTAATCCGATAGAATATCTGTGGGATCATTTAGACAGAAGCATACGTAACGAATCTTTACGAAATAAAAATCAATTATGGAATGTTTTGCAAGAAAAATGGAAGAACATAAGTAAAGAGGTTTTGCAAAAATTAATTGACCGCATGCCACGCGTTTGTAAAGCTATTATCAAAGCTCGAGGTGGTTATATAAATGAAAAAAAAATTTAAGCCAAAACAGAGTTTGTTTGTTGTATTTATATAAAAAAATATTTACATT
Organism: Theocolax elegans; assembly: GCA_026168455.1. Classification (NCBI taxonomy): domain Eukaryota; kingdom Metazoa; phylum Arthropoda; class Insecta; order Hymenoptera; family Cerocephalidae; genus Theocolax; species Theocolax elegans. The sequence goes on along the minus strand of JANSJX010000271.1, from coordinate 30,426 downwards.
TATGTTATTATTTTGATAAAGAAAAATATTTCCTTTTTATTATAATACTCTACAAAATATGAATTGTTTGTTAATTTGATTAATGTAAATAAAAAAGTAAAAGAAATCTTATTTATTTTACAATGCACTTAAAACGTGTGTACTTAATTTTTATATAAAAACCTATAATTTGTTTATTTGGTATTTTCCGATATTTAAAAAAAGTATTAAAAACGCTTGTGTACATAAGAACTGTCATAACTTCCTTAAAAATGATGCTAGGATAAATTTATAAAAAACATTCGAAAGCTCTTAAAAAATGCTTTAATTTTCATTGTATAAAATTAAAAAATACACCTTTTCCTAAAAAATGCAGGCATTTATAGAAAGACCTGTTTTTTTAATTTTTCAGTTTTAAACTTTGAGTTTATACACAAATAAAAAATTAAAAAATAGACTTTTGCACCAAGTCATTTTAAAGCTTTTTAAATTATCTTTCGAACGGTATGTAACAGGTTTTTGTAGCATTATTTGCGCTAAAGTTATGAAGCTTTGAAGTTGGGTTCATTTTTATTTAGGTGAACCCAAACTTTTGAGCGTTAGTGTACATGGAGATTAAGTTTTCTAAATTAGTTTTTCGTTAATCCATGCTGTAATGTAATAGCTATGCTTTACATACTAATAGCCTCTATGATTATACAGTTTTATGTTTACTTATAGACACTACTTCACTATTTCTATTTTTATATTACCATATTATCAGTAATCAGACTTTGATTTTTATACATTTTTCAACGTCATGAATTGGAATACGGTCGGGCACCGGATGGTTTTATCATCGTCCTCCTCAGCTCAGTGCTTCTTTGCCGTTTTTCGTGTTCTAAGTATTGTAAGCCACTTGTCGTGTTTTATGTTTTGTAAACCACTTAATACAGAATATTTTCGTAATTCATATAAGTGCTGTCGTATAGTCTTATCGATTCTTCGTTACTGGTGTAACGATTCTTTGTTTCTAGAGTATCGATTCTTCAAGAATCGAATAAATAATCAATACCTTAAAAAAAGAATCGAATAAATTGTAGAGAATCGAGTAGAATCGCCCAGCCCTGTGCCATAGTTGGTTTGGAATGTTGGTACCCAACGATGAACCAATGTTGGTATCCAACGTTGAATCAATATTGGTACCCAATGTTGAAACAATATTGGTACCCAACGTTGGACCAATTTTGGTATTCAACGTTGATTCAATATTGGTACTCAACGTTGGACCAATATTGGTATCCAACGTTGGACCAACATTGGTACCCAACGTTGGACCAATATTGGTGCTCATTATTGGTTTGAACATGGGAACCCAACGTTGAACCCACATTGGTACCCATTATTGGTTTTGAACGTTGGTATCAAACGTATATCCAATATTGATAGTCATTGTGGTTTGGAACATTGGCATCTAACGTTGGAGCAATATTGGTAACCATTATTGATTTGAACTTTGGTATCCAACGTTAGACCAATATTGGTATTCACTATTGGAATTTGAATGTTTGTACTGAAGGTTGATTTTCTATTGCAGTATTTTCTATTGCAGAAACTTTATGGAGTTCAAGCAAAATATAAGTAGAAATAGGAAGGGAATAAGAATTAAAGATTTTTTTATCAGATAACATCTTTCAAAGTGAGATTGAAAACCATACTTGCGAATGCTGTCACCTTCGTGGAAGGTGTTTTATATAAAGTACTGTCTAGAGGCACAAATTCTATGTTGAATATTTAATAATGAAATAGAAAATTACTGAAAGTGAAACTCTAATAAATATATAAAAAATTTCTATTGACATCTACAAAATACTTGCCGTTGTATTAGATACACATTTATATAATCTTATACAAAAAATGGGATTGAAAATCTGAAATTAAAAATACATGGAGATTAAGTTTTCTAAATTAGTTTTTCGTTAATCCATGCTGTAATGTAATAGCTACGCTGTACATACTAATAGCCTCTATGATTATACAGTTTTCTGTTTACTTATAGACACTACTTCACTATTCTATTTTTATATTACCATATTATTATTAATCAGACTTTGATTTTTATACATTTTTCAACGTCATGAATTGGAATACGGTCGGGCACCGGATGGTTTATCATCGTCCTCCTCAGCTCAGTGCTTCTTTGCCGTTTTTCGTGTTCTAAGTATTGTAAGCCACTTGGTCGTGTTTTATGTTTTGTAAACCACTTAATACAGAATATTTTCGTAATTCATATAAGTGCTGTCGTATAGTCTTATCGATTCTTCGTTACTGGTGTATCGATTCTTTGTTTCTAGAGTATCGATTCTTCAAGAATCGAATAAATAATCAATACCTTAAAAAAAGAATCGAATAAATTGTAGAGAATCGAGTAGAATCGCCCAGCCCTGTGCCATAGTTGGTTTGGAATGTTGGTACCCAACGATGAACCACTGTTGGTATCCAACGTTGAATCAATATTGGTACCCAATGTTGAAACAATATTGGTACCCAACGTTGGACCAATTTTGGTATTCAACGTTGATTCAATATTGGTACTCAACGTTGGACCAATATTGGTATCCAACGTTGGACCAACATTGGTACCCAACGTTGGACCAATATTGGTGCTCATTATTGGTTTGAACATGGGAACCAACGTTGAACCCACATTGGTACCCATTATTGGTTTTGAACGTTGGTATCAAACGTATATCCAATATTGATAGTCATTGTGGTTTGGAACATTGGCATCTAACGTTGGAGCAATATTGGTAACCATTATTGATTTTGAACTTTGGTATCCAACGTTAGACCAATATTGGTATTCACTATTGGAATTTGAATGTTTGTACTGAAGGTTGATTTTCTATTGCAGTATTTTCTATTGCAGAAACTTTATGGAGTTCAAGCAAAATATAAGTAGAAATAGGAAGGGAATAAGAATTAAAGATTTTTTTATCAGATAACATCTTTCAAAGTGAGATTGAAAACCATACTTGCGAATGCTGTCACCTTCGTGGAAGGTGTTTTATATAAAGTACTGTCTAGAGGCACAAATTCTATGTTGAATATTTAATAATGAAATAGAAAATTACTGAAAGTGAAACTCTAATAAATATATAAAAAATTTCTATTGACATCTACAAAATACTTGCCGTTGTATTAGATACACATTTATATAATCTTATACAAAAAATGGGATTGAAAATCTGAAATTAAAAATACATGGAGATTAAGTTTTCTAAATTAGTTTTTCGTTAATCCATGCTGTAATGTAATAGCTACGCTGTACATACTAATAGCCTCTATGATTATACAGTTTTCTGTTTACTTATAGACACTACTTCACTATTTCTATTTTTATATTACCATATTATTATTAATCAGACTTTGATTTTTATACATTTTTCAACGTCATGAATTGGAATACGGTCGGGCACCGGATGGTTTTATCATCGTCCTCCTCAGCTCAGTGCTTCTTTGCCGTTTTTCGTGTTCTAAGTATTGTAAGCCACTTGTCGTGTTTTATGTTTTGTAAACCACTTAATACAGAATATTTTCGTAATTCATATAAGTGCTGTCGTATAGTCGTATCGATTCTTCGTTACTGGTGTATCGATTCTTTGTTTCTAGAGTATCGATTCTTCAAGAATCGAATAAATAATCAATACCTTAAAAAAAGAAACGAATAAATTGTAGAGAATCGAGTAGAATCGCCCATCCCTGTGCCATAGTTGGTTTGGAATGTTGGTACCCAACGATGAACCACTGTTGGTATCCAACGTTGAATCAATAATGGTACCCAATGTTGAGACAATATTGGTACCCAACGTTGGACCAATATTGGTATTCAACGTTGATTCAATATTGGTACACAACGTTGGACCAATATTGGTATCCAATGTTGGACCAACATTGGTACCCAACGTTGGACCAATATTGGTGCTCATTATTGGTTTGAACGTGAGAACTCAACGTTGAACCAACATTGGTACCTATTATTAGTTTTTGAACGTTGGTATCAAACGTATATCCAATATTGATAGTCATTGTGGTTTGGAACATTGGTATCGAACGTTGGAGCAATATTGGTAACCATTATTGATTTTGAACTTTGGTATCCAACATTAGACCAATATTGGTATTCACAATTGGAATTTGAATGTAGGTACCGAAGGTTGATTTTCTGTTGCAGTATTTTCTATTGCAGAATCTCTATGAAGTTTAAGCAAAATATAAGTAGAAATTGGAAGGGAATAAGAATTAAAGATTTTTTTATCAGATAACGTCTTTCAAAGTGTGATTGAAAACTATACTTGCGAATGCTGACACCTTCGTGAGAGGTGTTTTATATAAAGTACTGTCTAGAGGCACAAATTCTATTTTGAATATTTAATAATGTAATAGAAAATTACTGAAAGTGAAACTCTAATAAATATATAAAAAATTTCTATTGACATCTACAAAATACTTGTCGTTGTATTAGATACACATTTATATAATCTTATACAAAAAATTGTGTTGAAAATCTGAAATTAAAAATACATGGAGATTAAGTTTTCTAAATTAGTTTTTCGTTAATCTATGCTGAGATGTAATAGCTATGCTGTACATACTAATAGCCTCTATGATTATACAGTTTTCTGTTTAATTATAGACACTACTTCACTATTACTATTTTTATATTACCATATTATCAGTAATCAGACTTTGATTTTTATACATTTTTCAACGTTATAAATTGGAATACGGTCGGGCACCGGATGGTTTTATCATCATCCTGCTCAGCTCAGTGCTTCTTTGCCGTTTTTCGTGATCTAAGTATTGTAAGCCACTTGGTGTGTTTTATGTTTTGTAAACCACTTAGTACAGAATATTTTCGTAATTCATATAAGTGCTGTCGCATAGTCGTATCGATTCTTCGTTGTGGAGTATCGATTCTTTGTTTCTAGAGTATCGATTCTACAAGAATCGAATAAATTGTAGAGAATCGAGTAGAATCGCCCATCCCTGTGCCATAGTTGGTTTGGAATGTTGGTACCCAACGATGAACCAATGTTGGTATCCAACGTTGAATCAATATTGGTACCCAATGTTGAAACAATATTGGTACCCAACGTTGGACCAATTTTGGTATTCAACGTTGATTCAATATTGGTACTCAACGTTGGACCAATATTGGTATCCAACGTTGGACCAACATTGGTACCCAACGTTGGACCAATATTGGTGCTCATTATTGGTTTGAACGTGGGAACCCAACATTGAACCAACATTGGTACCCATTATTGGTTTTGAACGTTTGTATCAAACGTATATCCAATATTGATAGTTATTGTGGTTTGGAACATTGGCATCTAACGTTGGAACAATATTGGTAACCATTATTGATTTTGAACTTTGGTATCCAACGTTAGACCAATATTGGTATTCACTATTGGAATTTGAATGTTGGTACTGAAGGTTGATTTTCTATTGCAGTATTTTCTATTGCAGAAACTTTATGGAGTTCAAGCAAAATATAAGTAGAAATAGGAAGGGAATAAGAATTAAAGATTTTTTTATCAGATAACAGCTTTCAAAGTGTGATTGAAAACCATACTTGCAAATGCTGTCACCTTCGTGGAAGGTGTTTTATATAAAGTACTGTCTAGAGGCACAAATTCTATGTTGAATATTTAATAATGAAATAGAAAATTACTGAAAGTGAAACTCTAGTAAATATATAAAAAATTTCTATTGACATCTACAAAATACTTGCCGTTGTATTAGATACACATTTATATAATCTTATACAAAAAATGGGATTGAAAATCTGAAATTAAAAATACATGGAGATTAAGTTTTCTAAATTAGTTTTTCGTTAATCCATGCTGTAATGTAATAGCTACGCTGTACATACTAATAGCCTCTATGATTATACAGTTTTCTGTTTACTTATAGACACTACTTCACTATTTCTATTTTTATATTACCATATTATTATTAATCAGACTTTGATTTTTATACATTTTTCAACGTCATGAATTGGAATACGGTCGGGCACCGGATGGTTTTATCATCGTCCTCCTCAGCTCAGTGCTTCTTTGCCGTTTTTCGTGTTCTAAGTATTGTAAGCCACTTGTCGTGTTTTATGTTTTGTAAACCACTTAATACAGAATATTTTCGTAATTCATATAAGTGCTGTCGTATAGTCGTATCGATTCTTCGTTACTGGTGTATCGATTCTTTGTTTCTAGAGTATCGATTCTTCAAGAATCGAATAAATAATCAATACCTTAAAAAAAGAAACGAATAAATTGTAGAGAATCGAGTAGAATCGCCCATCCCTGTGCCATAGTTGGTTTGGAATGTTGGTACCCAACGATGAACCACTGTTGGTATCCAACGTTGAATCAATAATGGTACCCAATGTTGAGACAATATTGGTACCCAACGTTGGACCAATTTTGGTATTCAACGTTGATTCAATATTGGTACACAACGTTGGACCAATATTGGTATCCAATGTTGGACCAACATTGGTACCCAACGTTGGACCAATATTGGTGCTCATTATTGGTTTGAACGTGAGAACTCAACGTTGAACCAACATTGGTACCTATTATTAGTTTTTGAACGTTGGTATCAAACGTATATCCAATATTGATAGTCATTGTGGTTTGGAACATTGGTATCGAACGTTGGAGCAATATTGGTAACCATTATTGATTTTGAACTTTGGTATCCAACATTAGACCAATATTGGTATTCACAATTGGAATTTGAATGTAGGTACCGAAGGTTGATTTTCTGTTGCAGTATTTTCTATTGCAGAATCTCTATGAAGTTTAAGCAAAATATAAGTAGAAATTGGAAGGGAATAAGAATTAAAGATTTTTTTATCAGATAACGTCTTTCAAAGTGTGATTGAAAACTATACTTGCGAATGCTGACACCTTCGTGAGAGGTGTTTTATATAAAGTACTGTCTAGAGGCACAAATTCTATTTTGAATATTTAATAATGTAATAGAAAATTACTGAAAGTGAAACTCTAATAAATATATAAAAAATTTCTATTGACATCTACAAAATACTTGTCGTTGTATTAGATACACATTTATATAATCTTATACAAAAAATTGTGTTGAAAATCTGAAATTAAAAATACATGGAGATTAAGTTTTCTAAATTAGTTTTTCGTTAATCTATGCTGAGATGTAATAGCTATGCTGTACATACTAATAGCCTCTATGATTATACAGTTTTCTGTTTAATTATAGACACTACTTCACTATTACTATTTTTATATTACCATATTATCAGTAATCAGACTTTGATTTTTATACATTTTTCAACGTTATAAATTGGAATACGGTCGGGCACCGGATGGTTTTATCATCATCCTGCTCAGCTCAGTGCTTCTTTGCCGTTTTTCGTGATCTAAGTATTGTAAGCCACTTGGTGTGTTTTATGTTTTGTAAACCACTTAGTACAGAATATTTTCGTAATTCATATAAGTGCTGTCGCATAGTCGTATCGATTCTTCGTTGTGGAGTATCGATTCTTTGTTTCTAGAGTATCGATTCTACAAGAATCGAATAAATTGTAGAGAATCGAGTAGAATCGCCCATCCCTGTGCCATAGTTGGTTTGGAATGTTGGTACCCAACGATGAACCAATGTTGGTATCCAACGTTGAATCAATATTGGTACCCAATGTTGAAACAATATTGGTACCCAACGTTGGACCAATTTTGGTATTCAACGTTGATTCAATATTGGTACTCAACGTTGGACCAATATTGGTATCCAACGTTGGACCAACATTGGTACCCAACGTTGGACCAATATTGGTGCTCATTATTGGTTTGAACGTGGGAACCCAACATTGAACCAACATTGGTACCCATTATTGGTTTTGAACGTTTGTATCAAACGTATATCCAATATTGATAGTTATTGTGGTTTGGAACATTGGCATCTAACGTTGGAACAATATTGGTAACCATTATTGATTTTGAACTTTGGTATCCAACGTTAGACCAATATTGGTATTCACTATTGGAATTTGAATGTTGGTACTGAAGGTTGATTTTCTATTGCAGTATTTTCTATTGCAGAAACTTTATGGAGTTCAAGCAAAATATAAGTAGAAATAGGAAGGGAATAAGAATTAAAGATTTTTTTATCAGATAACAGCTTTCAAAGTGTGATTGAAAACCATACTTGCAAATGCTGTCACCTTCGTGGAAGGTGTTTTATATAAAGTACTGTCTAGAGGCACAAATTCTATGTTGAATATTTAATAATGAAATAGAAAATTACTGAAAGTGAAACTCTAGTAAATATATAAAAAATTTCTATTGACATCTACAAAATACTTGCCGTTGTATTAGATACACATTTATATAATCTTATACAAAAAATGGGATTGAAAATCTGAAATTAAAAATACATGGAGATTAAGTTTTCTAAATTAGTTTTTCGTTAATCCATGCTGTAATGTAATAGCTATGCTGTACATACTAATAGCCTCTATGATTATACAGTTTTCTGTTTACTTATAGACACTACTTCACTATTTCTATTTTTATATTACCATATTATGAGTAATCAGACTTTGATTTTTATACATTTTTCAACGTCATGAATAGGAATACGGTCGGGCACCGGATGGTTTTATCATCGTCCTCCTCAGCTCAGTGCTTCTTTGCCGTTTTTCGTGTTCTAAGTATTGTAAGCCACTTGTCGTGTTTTATGTTTTGTAAACCACTTAATACAGAATATTTTCGTAATTCATATAAGTGCTGTCGTATAGTCGTATCGAATCGTCGTTACTGGTGTATCGATTCTTTGTTTCTAGAGTATCGATTCTTCAAGAATCGAATAAATAATCAATACCTTAAAAAAAGAATCGAATAAATTGTAGAGAATCGAGTAGAATCGCCCATCCCTGTGCCATAGTTGGTTTGGAATGTTGGTACCCAACGATGAACCACTGTTGGTATCCAACGTTGAATCAATATTGGTACCCAATGTTGAAACAATATTGGTACCCAACGTTGGACCAATTTTGGTATTCAACGTTGATTCAATATTGGTACTCAACGTTGGACCAATATTGGTATCCAACGTTGGACCAACATTGGTACCCAACGTTGGACCAATATTGGTGCTCATTATTGGTTTGAACGTGGGAACTCAACGTTGAACCAACATTGGTACCTATTATTAGTTTTTGAACGTTGGTATCAAACGTATATCCAATATTGATAGTCATTGTGGTTTGGAACATTGGTATCGAACGTTGAGCAATATTGGTAACCATTATTGATTTTGAACTTTGGTATCCAACATTAGACCAATATTGGTATTCACAATTGGAATTTGAATGTAGGTACCGAAGGTTGATTTTCTGTTGCAGTATTTTCTATTGCAGAATCTCTATGAAGTTTAAGCAAATATAAGTAGAAATTGGAAGGGAATAAGAATTAAAGATTTTTTTATCAGATAACATCTTTCAAAGTGTGATTGAAAACCATACTTGCGAATGCTGACACCTTCGTGGAAGGTGTTTTATATAAAGTACTGTCTAGAGGCACAAATTCTATGTTGAATATTTAATAATGTAATAGAAAATTACTGAAAGTGAAACTCTAATAAATATATAAAAAATTTCTATTGACATCTACAAAATACTTGCCGTTGTATTAGATACACATTTATATAATCTTATACAAAAAATGGGATTGAAAATCTGAAATTAAAAATACATGGAGATTAAGTTTTCTAAATTAGTTTTTCGTTAATCCATGCTGTAATGTAATAGCTATGCTGTACATACTAATAGCCTCTATGATTATACAGTTTTCTGTTTACTTATAGACACTACTTCACTATTTCTATTTTTATATTACCATATTATGAGTAATCAGACTTTGATTTTTATACATTTTTCAACGTTATAAATTGGAATACGGTCGGGCACCGGATGGTTTTATCATCATCCTGCTCAGCTCAGTGCTTCTTTGCCGTTTTTCGTGATCTAAGTATTTTAAGCCACTTGGTGTGTTTTATGTTTTGTAAACCACTTAATACAGAATATTTTCGTAATTCATATAAGTGCTGTCGTATAGTCGTATCGATTCTTCGTTACTGGTGTATCGATTCTTTGTTTCTAGAGTATCGATTCTTCAAGAATCGAATAAATAATCAATACCTTAAAAAAAGAAACGAATAAATTGTAGAGAATCGAGTAGAATCGCCCATCCCTGTGCCATAGTTGGTTTGGAATGTTGGTACCCAACGATGAACCACTGTTGGTATCCAACGTTGAATCAATAATGGTACCCAATGTTGAGACAATATTGGTACCCAACGTTGGACCAATTTTGGTATTCAACGTTGATTCAATATTGGTACTCAACGTTGGACCAATATTGGTATCCAACGTTGGACCAACATTGGTACCCAACGTTGGACCAATATTGGTGCTCATTATTGGTTTGAACGTGGGAACCCAACATTGAACCAACATTGGTACCCATTATTGGTTTTGAACGTTTGTATCAAACGTATATCCAATATTGATAGTTATTGTGGTTTGGAACATTGGCATCTAACGTTGGAACAATATTGGTAACCATTATTGATTTTGAACTTTGGTATCCAACGTTAGACCAATATTGGTATTCACTACTGGAATTTGAATGTTGGTACTGAAGGTTGATTTTCTATTGCAGTATTTTCTATTGCAGAAACTTTATGGAGTTCAAGCAAAATATAAGTAGAAATAGGAAGGGAATAAGAATTAAAGATTTTTTTATCAGATAACAGCTTTCAAAGTGTGATTGAAAACCATACTTGCAAATGCTGTCACCTTCGTGGAAGGTGTTTTATATAAAGTACTGTCTAGAGGCACAAATTCTATGTTGAATATTTAATAATGAAATAGAAAATTACTGAAAGTGAAACTCTAGTAAATATATAAAAAATTTCTATTGACATCTACAAAATACTTGCCGTTGTATTAGATACACATTTATATAATCTTATACAAAAAATGGGATTGAAAATCTGAAATTAAAAATACATGGAGATTAAGTTTTCTAAATTAGTTTTTCGTTAATCCATGCTGTAATGTAATAGCTATGCTGTACATACTAATAGCCTCTATGATTATACAGTTTTCTGTTTACTTATAGACACTACTTCACTATTTCTATTTTTATATTACCATATTATGAGTAATCAGACTTTGATTTTTATACATTTTTCAACGTCATGAATAGGAATACGGTCGGGCACCGGATGGTTTTATCATCGTCCTCCTCAGCTCAGTGCTTCTTTGCCGTTTTTCGTGTTCTAAGTATTGTAAGCCACTTGTCGTGTTTTATGTTTTGTAAACCACTTAATACTGAATATTTTCGTAATTCATATAAGTGCTGTCGTATAGTCGTATCGAATCGTCGTTACTGGTGTATCGATTCTTTGTTTCTAGAGTATCGATTCTTCAAGAATCGAATAAATAATCAATACCTTAAAAAAAGAATCGAATAAATTGTAGAGAATCGAGTAGAATCGCCCATCCCTGTGCCATAGTTGGTTTGGAATGTTGGTACCCAACGATGAACCAATGTTGGTATCCAACGTTGAATCAATATTGGTACCCAATGTTGAAACAATATTGGTACCCAACGTTGGACCAATTTTGGTATTCAACGTTGATTCAATATTGGTACTCAACGTTGGACCAATATTGGTATCCAACGTTGGAATAACATTGGTACCCAACGTTGAACCAACATTGGTACCCATTATTGGTTTTGAACGTTGGTATCAAACGTATATCCAATATTGATAGTCATTGTTGTTTGGAACATTGGTATCGAACGTTGGAGCAATATTGGTAACCATTATTGATTTTGAACTTTGGTATCCAACATTAGACCAATATTGGTATTCACAATTGGAATTTGAATGTAGGTACCGAAGGTTGATTTTCTGTTGCAGTATTTTCTATTGCAGAATCTCTATGAAGTTTAAGCAAAATATAAGTAGAAATAGGAAGGGAATAAGAATTAAAGATTTTTTTATCAGATAACATCTTTCAAAGTGTGATTCAAAACCATACTTGCGAATGCTGTCACCTTCGTGGAAGGTGTTTTATATAAAGTACTGTCTAGAGGCACAAATTCTATGTTGAATATTTAATATTGAAATAGAAAATTACTGAAAGTGAAACTCTAATAAACATATAAAAAATTTCTATTGACATCTACAAAAAACTTGTCGTTGTATTAGATACACATTTATATAATCTTATACAAAAAAATTGGGTTGAAAATTTGAAATTAAAAATACTTGGAGATTGAATATTCTAAATTAGTTTTTCGTTAATCTATGCTGTAATGTAATAGCTATGCTGTACATACTAATAGCCTCTATGATTATACAGATTTCTGTTTACTTATAGACACTATTTCACTATTTCTATTTTTATATTACCATATTATCAGTAATCAGACTTTGATTTTTATACATTTTTCAACGTCATGAATTGGAATACGGTCGGGCACCGGATGGTTTTATCATCGTCCTCCTCAGCTCAGTGCTTCTTTGCCGTTTTTCGTGTTCTAAGTATTGTAAGCCACTTGTCGTGTTTTATGTTTTGTAAACCACTTAATACAGAATATTTTCGTAATTCATATAAGTGCTGTCGTATAGTCGTATCGATTCTTCGTTACTGGTGTAACGATTCTTTGTTTCTAGAGTATCGATTCTTCAAGAATCGAATAAATAATCAATACCTTAAAAAAAGAATCGAATAAATTTTAGAGAATCGAGTAGAATCGCCCATCCCTTTGCCATAGTTGGTTTGGAATGTTGGTACCCAACGTTGAACCAATGTTGGTATCTAACGTTGAATCAATATTGGTACCCAACGTTGGACCAATGTTGGTATTCAACGTTGATTCAATATTGGTACTCAACGTTGGACCAATATTGGTATCCAACGTTGGACCAACATTGGTACCCAAGGTTTGACCAATATTGGTGCTCATAATTGGTTTAAACGTGGGAACTCAACGTTGAACCAACATTGGTACCTATTATTAGTTTTTGAACGTTGGTATCAAACGTATATCCAATATTTATAGTCATTGTGGTTTGGAACATTGGTACCGAACGTTGGAGCAATATTGGTAACCATTATTGATTTTGAACTTTGGTATCCAACATTAGACCAATATTGGTATTCACAATTGGAATTTGAATGTTGGTACTGAAGGTTGATTTTCTATTGCAGTATTTTCTATTGCAGAAACTTTATGGAGTTCAAGCAAAATATAAGTAGAAATAGGAAGGGAATAAGAATTAAAGATTTTTATATCAGATAACATCTTTCAAAGTGTGATTGAAAACCATACTTGCGAATGCTGTCACCTTCGTGGAAGGTGTTTTATATAAAGTATATCCAATATTTATAGTCATTGTGGTTTGGAACATTGGTACCGAACGTTGGAGCAATATTGGTAACCATTATTGATTTTTAACTTTGGTATCCAACATTAGACCAATATTGGTATTCACAATAGGAATTTGAATGTTGGTACTGAAGGTTGATTTTCTATTGCAGTATTTTCTATTGCAGAAACTTTATGGAGTTCAAGCAAAATATAAGTAGAAATAGGAAGGGAATAAGAATTAAAGATTTTTTTATCAGATAACATCTTTCAAAGTGTGATTGAAAACCATACTTGCGAATGCTGTCACCTTCGTGGAAGGTGTTTTATATAAAGTACTGTCTAGAGGCACAAATTCTATGTTGAATATTTCATAATGAAATAGAAAATTACTGAAAGTGAAACTCTAATAAACATATAAAAAATTTCTATTGACATCTACAAAAAACTTGTCGTTGTATTAGATACACATTTATATAATCTTATACAAAAAAATTGGGTTGAAAATTTGAAATTAAAAATACTTGGAGATTGAATATTCTAAATTAGTTTTTCGTTAATCTATGCTGTAATGTAATAGCTATGCTGTACATACTAATAGCCTCTATGATTATACAGATTTCTGTTTACTTATAGACACTACTTCACTATTACTATTTTTATAGTACCATATTATCAGTAATCAGACTTTGATTTTTATACATTTTTCAACGTCGTAAATTGGAATGCGGTCGGGCACCGGATGGCTTTAACATCATCCTGCTCTGCTCAGTGCTTCTTTACCGTTTTTCGTGTTCTAAGTATTGTAAGCCACTTGTCGTGTTTTAAGTTTTGTAAACCACTTAATTCAGAATATTTTCGTAATTCATATAAGTGCTGTCGTATAGTCGTATCGATTCTTCGTTACGGGAGTATGGATTCTTTGTTTCTAGAGTATCGATTCATCAAGAATCGAATAAATAATTAATACCTTAAAAAAAGAATCGAATAAATTTTAGAGAATCGAGTAGAATCGCCCATCCCTGTGCCATAGTTGGTTTGGAATGTTGGTACCCAACGTTGAACCAATGTTGGTATCTAACGTTGAATCAATATTGGTACCCAACGTTGGACCAATGTTGGTATCCAACGTTGCATCAATATTGGTACCCAACGTTGGACCAATATTAGTATCCAACGTTGGACCAACATTGGTACCCAACGTTGGACCAATATTGGTGCTCATTATTGGTTTGAACGTGGGAACCCAACGTTGAACCAATATTGATACCCATTATTGGTTTTGAACGTTGGTATCAAACGTTTATCCAATATTGATAGTCATTGTGGTTTGGAACGTTGGTATCCAACGTTGGAGCAATATTGGTACTCATTATTGATTTTGAACTTTGGTATACAACGTCAGACTAATATTGGTATTCACTATTGGAATTTGAATGTTGGTACTGAAGGTTGATTTTCTATTGCAGTATTTTCTATTGCAGAAACTTTATGGAGTTCAAGCAAAATATAAGTAGAAATAGGAAGGGAATAAGAATTAAAGATTTTTTTATCAGATAACATCTTTCAAAGTGTGATTGAAAACCATACTTGCGAATGCTGTCACCTTCGTGGAAGGTGTTTTATATAAAGTATTGTCTAGAGGCACAAATTCTATGTTGAATATTTAATAATGAAATAGAAAATTACTGAAAGTGAAACTCTAATAAATATATAAAAAATTTCTATTGACATCTACAAAATAATTGTCGTTGTATTAGATACACATTTATATAATCTTATACAAAAAATGGGATTGAAAATCTGAAATTAAAAATACATGGAGATTAAGTTTTCTAAATTAGTTTTTCGTTAATCCATGCTGTAATGTAATAGCTATGCTGTACATACTAATAGCCTTTATGATTATACAGTTTTATGTTTACTTATAGACACTACTTCACTATTTCTATTTTTATATTACCATATTATCAGTAATCAGACTTTGATTTTTATACATTTTTCAACGTCATGAATTGGAATACGGTCGGGCCCCGGATGGTTTTATCATCGTCCTCCTCAGCTCAGTGCTTCTTTGCCGTTTTTCGTGTTCTAAGTATTGTAAGCCACTTGTCGTGTTTTATGTTTTGTAAACCACTTAATACAGAGTATTTTCGTAATTCATATAAGTGCTGTCGTATAGTCGTATCGATTCTGCGTTACTGGTGTAACGATTCTTTGTTTCTAGAGTATCGATTCTTCAAGAATCGAATAAATAATCAATACCTTAAAAAAAGAATCGAATAAATTTTAGAGAATCGAGTAGAATCGCCCATCCCTGTGCCATAGTTGGTTTGGAATGTTGGTACCCAACGTTGAACCAATGTTGGTATCTAACGTTGAATCAATATTGGTACCCAACGTTGGACCAATGTTGGTATCCAACGTTGCATCAATATTGGTACCCAACGTTGGACCAATATTAGTATCCAACGTTGAACCAACATTGGTACCCAACGTTGGACCAATATTGGTGCTCATTATTGGTTTGAACGTGGGAACCCAACGTTGAACCAATATTGATACCCATTATTGGTTTTGAACGTTGGTATCAAACGTTTATCCAATATTGATAGTGATTGTGGTTTGGAACGTTGGTATCCAACGTTGGAGCAATATTGGTACCCATTATTGATATTGAACTTTGGTATACAACGTTAGACCAATATTGGTATTCACTATTGGAATTTGAATGTTGGTACTGAAGGTTGATTTTCTATTGCAGTATTTTCTATTGCAGAAACTTTATGGAGTTCAAGCAAAATATAAGTAGAAATAGGAAGGGCATAAGAATTAAAGATTTTTTTATCAGATAACATCTTTCAAAGTGTGATTGAAAACCATACTTGCGAATGCTGTCACCTTCGTGGAAGGTGTTTTATATAAAGTACTGTCTAGAGGCACAAATTCTATGTTGAATATTTAATAATGAAATAGAAAATTACTGAAAGTGAAACTCTAATAAATATTTAAAAAATTTCTATTTACATCTACAAAATAATTGTCGTTGTATTAGATACACATTTATATAATCTTATACAAAAAATGGGATTGAAAATCTGAAATTAAAAATACATGGAGATTAAGTTTTGTAAATTAGTTTTTCGTTAATCCATGCTGTAATGTAATAGCTATGCTGTACATACTAATAGCCTTTATGATTATACAGTTTTATGTTTACTTATAGACACTACTTCACTATTTCTATTTTTATATTACCATATTATCAGTAATCAGACTTTGATTTTTATACATTTTTCAACGTCATGAATTGGAATACGGTCGGGCACCGGATGGTTTTATTATCGTCCTCCTCAGCTCAGTGCTTCTTTGCCGTTTTTCGTGTTCTAAGTATTGTAAGCCACTTGTCGTGTTTTATGTTTTGTAAACCACTTAATACAGAATATTTTCGTAATTCATATAAGTGCTGTCGTATAGTCGTATCGATTCTTCGTTACTGGTGTAACGATTCTTTGTTTCTAGACTATCGATTCTTCAAGAATCGAATAAATAATCAATACCTTAAAAAAAGAATCGAATAAATTTTAGAGAATCGAGTAGAATCGCCCATCCCTTTGCCATAGTTGGTTTGGAATGTTGGTACCCAACGTTGAACCAATGTTGGTATCTAACGTTGAATCAATATTGGTACCCAACGTTGGACCAATGTTGGTATTCAACGTTGATTCAATATTGGTACTCAACGTTGGACCAATATTGGTATCCAACGTTGGACCAACATAGGTATCCAACGTTGGACCAACATTGGTACCCAACGTTGGACCAATATTGGTGCTCATTATTGGTTTAAACGTGGGAACTCAACGTTGAACCAACATTGGTACCTATTATTAGTTTTTGAAAGTTGGTATCAAATTTATATCCAATATTGATAGTCATTGTGGTTTGGAACATTGGTATCAAACGTTGGAGCAATATTGGTAACCATTATTGATTTTGAACTTTGGTATCCAACATTAGACCAATATTGGTATTCACAATTGGAATTTGAATGTTGGTACTGAAGGTTGATTTTCTATTGCAGTATTTTCTATTGCAGAAACTTTATGGAGTTCAAGCAAAATATAAGTAGAAATAGGAAGGGAATAAGAATTAAAGATTTTTTTATCAGATAACATCTTTCAAAGTGTGATTGAAAACCATACTTGCGAATGCTGTCACCTTCGTGGAAGGTGTTTTATATAAAGTACTGTCTAGAGGCACAAATTCTATGTTGAATATTTAATAATGAAATAGAAAATTACTGAAAGTGAAACTCTAATAAATATATAAAAAATTTCTATTGACATCTACAAAATACTAGCCGTTGTATTAGATACACATTTATATAATCTTATACAAAAAATTGTTTTGAAAATCTGAAATTAAAAATACATGGAGATTAAGTTTTCTAAAATAGTTTTTCGTTAATCTATGCTGTAATGTAATAGCTATGCTGTACATACTAATAGCCTCTATGATTATACAGTTTTCTGTTTACTTATAGACACTACTTCACTATTACTATTTTTATACTACCATATTATCAGTAATCAGACTTTGATTTTTATACATTTTTCAACGTTATAAATTGGAATACGGTCGGGCACCGGATGGTTTTATCATCATCCTGCTCAGCTCAGTGCTTCTTTGCCGTTTTTCGTGATCTAAGTATTGTAAGCCACTTGGTGTGTTTTATGTTTTGTAAACCACTTAATACAGAATATTTTCGTAATTCATATAAGTGCTGTCGCATAGTCGTATCGATTCTTCGTTGTGGAGTATCGATTCTACAAGAATCGAATAAATTGTAGAGAATCGAGTAGAATCGCCCATCCCTGTGCGATAGTTGGTTTGGTATGTTGGTACCCAACGATGAACCAATGTTGGTATCCAACGTTGAATCAATATTGGTACCCAATGTTGAAACAATATTGGTACCCAACGTTGGACCAATTTTGGTATTCAACGTTGATTCAATATTGGTACCCAACGTTGGACCAATATTGGTATCCAACGTTGGACCAACATTGGTACCCAAAGTTGGACCAATATTGGTGCTCATTATTGGTTTGAACGTGGGAACCCAACGTTGAACCAACATTGGTACCTATTATTAGTTTTTGAACGTTGGTATCAAACGTATATCCAATATTGATAGTCATTGTGGTTTGGAACATTGGTACCGAACGTCGGAGCAATATTGGTAACCATTATTGATTTTGAACTTTGGTATCCAACATTAGACCAATATTGGTATTCACAATTGGAATTTGAATGTTGGTACTGAAGGTTGATTTTCTATTGCAGTATTTTCTATTGCACAAACTTTATGGAGTTCAAGCAGAATATAAGTAGAAATAGGAAGGGAATAAGAATTAAAGATTTTTTTATCAGATAACATCTTTCAAAGTGTGATTGAAAACCATACTTGCGAATGCTGACACCTTCGTGGAAGGTGTTTTATATAAAGAACTGTCTAGAGGCACAAATTCTATGTTGAATATTTAATAATGTAATAGAAAATTACTGAAAGTGAAACTCTAATAAATATATAAAAAATTTCTATTGACATCTACAAAATACTTGTCGTTGTATTAGATACACATTTATATAATCTTATACAAAAAATTGTGTTGAAAATCTGAAATTAAAAATACATGGAGATTAAATTTTCTAAATTAGTTTTTCGTTAATCTATGCTGTAATGTAATAGCTATGCTGTACATACTAATAGCCTCTATGATTATACAGTTTTCTGTTTACTTATAGACACTACTTCACTATTACTATTTTTATATTACCATATTATCAGTAATCAGACTTTGATTTTTATACATTTCTCAACGTTATAAATTGGAATACGGTCGGGCACCGGATGGTTTTATCATCATCCTGCTCAGCTCAGTGCTTCTTTGCCGTTTTTCGTGATCTAAGTATTGTAAGCCACTTGGTGTGTTTTATGTTTTGTAAACCACTTAATACAGAATATTTTCGTAATTCATATAAGTGCTGTCGCATAGTCGTATCGATTCTTCGTTGTGGAGTATCGATTCTTTGTTTCTAGAGTATCGATTCTACAAGAATCGAATAAATTGTAGAGAATCGAGTAGAATCGCCCATCCCTGTGCCATAGTTGGTTTGGAATGTTGGTACCCAACGATGAACCAATATTGGTATCCAACGTTGAATCAATATTGGTACCCAATGTTGTAACAATATTGGTACCCAACGTTGGACCAATTTTGGTATTCAACGTTGATTCAATATTGGTACTCAACGTTGGACCAATATTGGTATCCAACGTTGGACCAACATTGGTACCCAACGTTGGACCAATATTGGTGCTCATTATTGGTTTGAACGTGGGAACCCAACGTTGAACCAACATTGGTACCCATTATTCGTTTTGAACGTTGGTATCAAACGTATATCCAATATTGATAGTCATTGTGGTTTGGAACATTGGCATCTAACGTTGGAGCAATATTGGTAACCATTATTGATTTTGAACTTTGGTATCCAACGTTAGACCAATTTTGGTATTCACTATTGGAATTTGAATGTTGGTACTGAAGGTTGATTTTCTATTGCAGTATTTTCTATTGCAGAAACTTTATGGAGTTCAAGCAAAATATAAGTAGAAATAGGAAGGGAATAAGAATTAAAGATTTTTTTATCAGATAAAATCTTTCAAAGTGTGATTGAAAACCATACCTGCGAATGCTGTCACCTTCGTGGAAGGTGTTTTATATAAAGTACTGTCTAGAGGCACAAATTCTATGTTGAATATTTAATATTGAAATAGAAAATTACTGAATGTGAAACTCTAATAAACATATAAAAAATTTCTATCGACATCTACAAAAAACTTGTCGTTGTATTAGATACACATTTATATAATCTTATACAAAAAAATTGGGTTGAAAATTTGAAATTAAAAATACTTGGAGATTGAATATTCTAAATTAGTTTTTCGTTAATCTATGCTGTACATACTAATAGCCTCTATGATTATACAGATTTCTGTTTACTTATAGACACTACTTCACTATTACTATTTTTATAGTACCATATTATCAGTAATCAGACTTTGATTTTTATACATTTTTCAACGTCGTAAATTGGAATGCGGTCGGGCACCGGATGGCTTTAACATCATCCTGCTCTGCTCAGTGCTTCTTTGCCGTTTTTCGTGTTCTAAGTATTGAAAGCCATTTGTCCTGTTTTAAGTTTTGTAAACCACTTAATTCAGAATATTTTCGTAATTCATATAAGTGCTGTCGTATAGTCGTATCGATTCTTCGTTACTGGTGTAACGATTCTTTGTTTCTAGAGTATCGATTCATCAAGAATCGAATAAATAATTAATACCTTAAAAAAAGAATCGAATAAATTTTAGAGAATCGAGTAGAATCGCCCATCCCTGTGCCATAGTTGGTTTGGAATGTTGGTACCCAACGTTGAACCAATGTTGGTATCTAACGTTGAATCAATATTGGTACCCAACGTTGGACCAATGTTGGTATCCAACGTTGCATCAATATTGGAATTATTTCGGTGTATCCGTCTATTTCCAAACTAATGGTTAGGATTCCTATTACCCGGCGAACATCTCCTGTGACGCTTTTAATTGCTGTCTCACATGGTTCCAACCGGCTTCTGAATCTCTGCGTTACTTTAGGTCCAGCGAGCGAAATCATAGCTCCTGGATCAAACAGCGCACTATAACTCTCTCCTCCAAGATTCAGTTCTAGGAAGTTCCTATTATCAGCCGACGTAGCTGCTACATTTTCGTCGTCTCGACGGACTTCTTGTTTCTCCTCACTATTCGGCGGCGAAATACATAATTCCGTCCGCGTCCTCTTGGGAATCGCTCCCGTACTTCTTGGATTCGGCGTCAGAATACAATCTACCTCCTTCTCTACCGGCAAGTCAAGCGGCGATGGGGCTGAGAGCATCTCTACGGCGCGTTGCACTATATGTAGCCTCGAGAATTCTCGCTCTTCCTCGAGATCCTCATTGGACTGTACCGGCGCGGCGATTTCACTCTCCGTTTGCCTCACCCTTTCACGAAACGTTTGTAGACTTTTCCGCGAATATTCCGCTTCCCCTAGCGAATAATCAACGGCTTCCGGTTGGAGGAAACATAGACCTCGTTTCTTCAACCGCTTCATGTCTACCTCCGGCGTAACGTGATTCTCGGCTTGCCTCTTTTCACCACTTACGGCATTCTCCTGCTTCTCCACCGGCGGATTATATTTAACCTTCCCGGCGAGATTTAAGGAGTGCTGCTGGGGGATCAGCGGACTTACTGTCCCCCAGCCAACAAGTTTCCCAACTTGACACGTACTTCGGCACAGTCAGGACAATTGCGGAAAACCGCTCCTGGTTTACCGCACATCTGACACGACTCTTGCGATCTGTGTGACGGCGACTGCGGTCTGAACACCTTCTCTGGGCATTGCGCCGCTCGATGTCCCGTCTTGGCACACAGAAAACACTTGGCATTCGGGCATTCCGCTGCTCTATGCCCTACCACCTGGCAGTTGAAGCAGGGACCATAAAATTCCCTACTACCTGGCGACTTCGACTGGAATGTTGCATTGCTCGCTCCACTCGGCGGTGCAACCTTCTGCTGAAGGGAGTACGGCTTACTCTCCCACTTGGCAGCAGAATTCGTCGATCTAGTCGGCAAACCTCGATTCGCAACTGCGGCGTAAGTCGGCTTCTGAGCTACTTGCACTTCCGCAACCACGCTCGACAAAACGTCCTTCTTCTGACGTTTAGACTTCTCAGCTACCTCCTTGGTTGCTGCTTGCTTCGCCTTTTTGCTTACAGCAACCTTCCTCTCGCCTTTCACTTCGGCGGCTTCCTCCACGTCTACATCGGACAGCGCGGCGACCTTTTGCTTTATCGATCGTCCCTTGTATGCTGCTCCAGGGATTCTCGACTTCTCAACCGGCGGTGGCGGGGTATACCGGCTGTTCAACTCCTGCTGGCGTTCCCACTTCCGCCCATAGTACTCCAGGTCTTTGAAATCTTCTACGAGCTTGCTTGCCATCGCAGTCCTATACTCCGGCAGAAGATTTCGATACGCTGTCTCTACTAACACTTTCTCCGACGGTGGTTTCTTAAAGTGTCCGACGATTATTCGCAGGTTAGAGAGATATCGCGTAATCTTTTCTCCCTTTCCTTGCGTTCGTCGGCGCAACTCGTCCAGCAAATCCTCGTGGTCGAATTCACCTATAAATTGGTGTCGGAACTGACGCCGAAAATCGCGCCACGATGCTATTTGCGTCTTCGTTGACCTAAACCACCGGCTGGCGTCCTTGCTCAATATGCACGGCAATGCACCTAGCAATTGTGCATCTGTCAAACCAGCGCTCTTCCTACAATCATTTAACTGACTGAGGAACTCGTCGGGCATCTCTCTCTCAGCACCAGCAAACCTCAGCCCCCAGCTCTTTAGCACTTTCATGCTTCGAAGACTCTCGTCTGGTTTCAGACTTATTGGGCTGGACGACTTCTCTCTTCGAGATTGCACGCGCGTGAACCCTTCATCGGAATCATTCTCCGATTCGCTGGAATTAATCCGCGCGAGCTTTCGTCTCTTTGAGCCACTGCTCACTACACTACCGGCGGAAGCATTCTGCTTATGACTGTCCTCATGGCAATCCGGCAAATCGCATTGATTTAACGCTGATTCCACGTCTTTCAAATCAATCGGTTTGATCGCCGTACTGCATCTCGTAGAGTTCGCCATACTCTTTGGCGGTTTACTCTTCGACTGCGCCGTCTTCTTTGCCGGTTTTGTACTCTTCCTCCGTTTTGGATTCGCTCCCTCCGCACTAGAGTTAACAGACTCAGTGTCGGATCGGCCTGACGGTATGAATGCATCGGATTCGGCGGGAATAATACTTCTCTTTTTATACGACTTTCCTGGACCATTCGGACTCAATGCGGCTTCTCGATCACTCCTACTCTCTACCGGCGGAACCTGATTAGACCTAACGGGAAATACACCTAGTTGTGTCATTAACTTATCCCATTCGGTCGGATGCTGGCGGATATAATTACACAACTCCGGCGGAATTGTGAGAGGCGTTGGCTCATAACTAGTCGATGGTAACGCAACCGACGACGTAATCGGCAAGCCTAACCCAGACTGCGTCGTATACGTGTTAGAATACGTGCAGGTAGTCTGCGTGGCGACTGTCGTGTAAGTTGGAACTCTCTTGTCGACAGCATTCTCTCTATCCGTTCCGCTTGGCCGAAATTCACTATCCGCCTCACTGTCCGCTAAGCTACCATCTTCAGAGGTTACCATCTCTCTGTCACCTACTCCCTTATCTGTAGTGACAACGCTCTTCTTCCACCTTCGCCTCTGCTTGGCAGCATTATCGACTGCCATCATCACCTTTGCTCGATAAGCACCTGCGCTTACCGACTCCTTACGTATTTCCGCATGGTCTTCGTCCCACTCGTACCATGGAATATTATCATTATCCGGTTCGGCTTCCCGCAACCGGGCACGCAATAACCTGTCCCGCAACGCAGCGCTTGATCCGGCGGCACACAGCCGTCGTGACGCTAACTCTCGACCGACATGTTCATCCGCCATTTTGGCGATCGTCCGCTTCAAATTACGTCTCTCTCTACCGGCGGTACCCTCAAGTAATATATGCATCTGTTCGACGTGTTCGGCCATTTTAAATTATTAATCCGACGGTTAAATAAATTTATAAAATTATAATAAACCGACCCGGATCCTTCAAACGGGTTATTCGACACGGCGAAATTCACAAATGATTACTACCACCACCACAACAATTATTATCTACAAACCTCGTGCCGTGAGGTACTAATTATCAATAAATAAATCAATGGAAAATAATTAAATTATCACCGCGTGCTTACACTCTCAAGCACAATATATCTTTATACTATATAACTGGCGGTTTACAAACTGGCAACCTGTAACAGAATAAAAGTCTGGCGGTTTGGCAATTTATTCAAATATTGGCAGTTAATATTGGCGATTCCGGCGTAATTGCTCTACTACCGGCGGTTAATACCGGCGATTCGTTGTATTTTGAATAACACCTGAAACAGAAATAATCTGGCGGTTTTGGCGAAAATTCACAAGTACCGGCGGTATATACCGGCGATAATAAATTAAGCAATCACTGAAACAGAAATACAATTCTGGCGGAAAAATACAAATATATATATATAACAAATATTTATATGTAGATACAATCAATATATAATTATTAGTAATATTCAATAATAATCAAATTAATTGTATATTTGGCACGAGGTTTACACAAACAGGAGGGCCCGCCCAATTGGCAATAGGTATACATAAAAATTTACCATAAATTACCACTACTCAAAAAAAATTTAACACTTAATTAATGGTGTTGATTTTACACAAAAATGCCGGACGGATACTCAAACACACTCTTTACTCTGCCGTCAATTACTGCCCCACGTTGGGCGCCATTTTGCGACGCTACTTTTCGTCGGGAAAAATCTAATTAAATTAAATTAAAGGCCGACGGAGGTTCCGTCGTAGCGACGTTGAAAATGGCTATATATCGCCGATTTATATTTAGTTGGGCGCCTGGCGATATTTAAATAAAAATGAAATAATTACTTTACAAACAACTCGGCAACCCGGCAAATCCTCACCTCGACTCCTCGTCACAGAGGGAATCCCGACGGCTGACCACCTCGGAACCGGCGGCTTTCAGAGTAAAGGAAAATTACTTAAAATAACACTCACGAATTTGATCTTTAATCACAACTCATTTATTCAAGAATTCAAAATTCAAAGAAAATTATAAATTCCGGCACCGACACAATAATGAACGCGACTCGCGACCGGCTCACACACACGTGCACACACTCTCCATTCCGTCCGTCCGGCAAATATAAAAAATTATATTTAAATATTAATAATTCGGCCGCCCGTCGGGCTAACCGTAAATATTACTCGCCTAATAAATCTCCTCACCGCTGCAATACTACTCTCTTCACACTCGACTAACAAACTCTACTCAACGAACAAACTCTTACTCAACTCTACTCTACAATGAAAATGGCTACTCAGCCGACTACTCAAAATACTACTCTACAACTCTACTCTACAAAAAGCGACTGCCTCGTCGGACGATCAGGTAGCGAATCGTCGAGACCGGCTTCTTCATCCGGCTCGCGGCGTGGCTTGATTCCCAAAATCAAGGATTTTCCTCCCCACCCTATCGCTATCCTGCTCTATCTTACTATACTCCTTATCTACCGGCGTTGATTAGGGTGGTTGATTGCGTGATCGATACGCGTAGTCAGCCTTGATCTTATTTCCGTCAAGGCCGATTACCCAATAATAGTGGTTTACGTCACCACCAACCTGTTCATTATTGGGTCGATCACACAACCAATCATCCACTGGCACTCGGAAGGCGCGCATTACAAATACTTAATTACCATATCGGTAACCCAGTCGGGCTGCCGCCCCGTGCCTACCGGCTATATAATTACTACTGACTACTCCCGACACACTCACACAACAATTAGTATTTAATTTCCATCCGCTAGTTACAACTATATACAAATTTAAAAACTCTTAGAAATCACCCCCAAACTCCACCGACGGATCTATGTATTTTTACTTAATTAACTAACTACGCTATCTGATTAAAATAATTAATTAAGCTAATATACGTGTGCGCGCTATATACTATAGTATATACGCATACATAGGTGTGCGCGCACCGTATATATCTATATATATCCATTCTAATATGCCGCGGTATACCGTATAAATTAGGTATACCGCGACTCCTACTCTTCTCGCGCTCCCCTCGCTCCGCGCGCTCCCACCCATTATCCCACTACGGTCGCTCACTCGAGCGTCTTCGCGCGCGCAACACTCTCGCTGCTCGAGTGATTTCCCCCTTCCCCGCGCACCTCGCCTAGTGCCGCACGAGCGTCGCCGTCGGTGCCGCGTTCCCCGGTATACGGGTGTAAGGTGGGGGAGCACCCTGGCTCTCCCGACTACTAGCACGCAGTTCGGGCGTGCGCGCACCCGTGCGCCATCTCAGCCGTCGTCGTCTGCTGAGCACGTGTGACGGTTGAGGTTAGGACGCCGCCTAACCTCCCGTCTTGTTGACATCAGCATCGGATTCGCCAGGTATCGTGAGACGACCTGGGCTCGGTCCTTGGCTCACGATACCTCTCGGCCGGGGTCTCGGTCGTAGTCCGCGTACTACCGTCGGGTATCGGTCGCGTCGTTCGTCGGCTCCGTGCTAGAACATACCCATACCGTGGGTATCAGTGTTTATTTTTAAAAGTGCATCGGTGCACTTCGGTCCGCCTGCGAGGGATTCGCTACCTGCGACGCGATCGCGAGCTATAATAAAGTTAACAGTTATGCATGCACATGACTTGTAAATACAAGCCATGTGCATGTACTTGTGCGTTGTATTTTACAACGTCACAAAATTCAGACGAATTTTTCAAGTGATTCTAAACATTTTTTGTTCTGTAACATTTTTTTTTAAAATTCATCGTACACGAGTAAACAAATAATAAAAATTTCCCGTGACAATGCGCCATTTTAGACACCATTTTGGATTCCTTGAGTTCAAATTCGTTTTTGTAGGTCCATAACTTTTAAGTATGAGGTCCAAATAATGATTTTGGTAGCTTTCATGTAAAACAAAGAAGTGCTTCAGAGTAAAAATTACGTTAAAAAGAAATCGAACGAAAAAATCGCTTTTTTTATTTAAGCCGAAAAATTTAGTGGTTTTTTGAGGTTTTTCAAAATTTTAACCGGTCCGATAGAAAGAGCATAGGGTTAAATAGAACTGACCACAAATCAGATTTATAATTGAAACAAATGAATTACATTAATTTATATTGTTACCCTTTTCGAGCATATTGTCATCATAGCCCGATAGTTCATTGAGAAACTTCTCAATTGTCCAAGGAGGAGATGACTGCAGTTCCATCCAGGCATCTCGGATCGTTAAATCACGAAGTATCGTTTTTTCTTTTGCACCATCCGTGGGTTTCAGTTTCTTGTGTGCTCTTTGAAGATCAAGTTTGGCCTTTTCTTTAATTTTGATGAGAGAATCTAAAAATACTTAATTACCATATCGGTAACCCAGTCGGGCTGCCGCCCCGTGCCTACCGGCTATATAATTACTACTGACTACTCCCGACACACTCACACAACAATTAGTATTTAATTTCCATCCGCTAGTTACAACTATATACAAATTTAAAAACTCTTAGAAATCACCCCAAACTCCACCGACGGATCTATGTATTTTACTTAATTAACTAACTACGCTATCTGATTAAAATAATTAATTAAGCTAATATACGTGTGCGCGCTATATACTATAGTATATACGCATACATAGGTGTGCGCGCACCGTATATATCTATATATATCCATTCTAATATGCCGCGGTATACCGTATAAATAGGTATACCGCGACTCCTACTCTTCTCGCGCTCCCCTCGCTCCGCGCGCTCCCACCCATTATCCCACTACGGTCGCTCACTCGAGCGTCTTCGCGCGCGCAACACTCTCGCTGCTCGAGTGATTTCCCCCTTCCCCGCGCACCTCGCCTAGTGCCGCACGAGCGTCGCCGTCGGTGCCGCGTTCCCGGTATACGGGTGTAAGGTGGGGGAGCACCCTGGCTCTCCCGACTACTAGCACGCAGTTCGGGCGTGCGCGCACCCGTGCGCCATCTCAGCCGTCGTCGTCTGCTGAGCACGTGTGACGGTTGAGGTTAGGACGCCGCCTAACCTCCCGTCTTGTTGACATCAGCATCGGATTCGCCAGGTATCGTGAGACGACCTGGGCTCGGTCCTTGGCTCACGATACCTCTCGGCCGGGGTCTCGGTCGTAGTCCGCGTACTACCGTCGGGTATCGGTCGCGTCGTTCGTCGGCTCCGTGCTAGAACATACCCATACCGTGGGTATCAGTGTTTATTTTTAAAAGTGCATCGGTGCACTTCGGTCCGCCTGCGAGGGATTCGCTACCTGCGACGCGATCGCGAGCTATAATAAAGTTAACAGTTATGCATGCACATGACTTGTAAATACAAGCCATGTGCATGTACTTGTGCGTTGTATTTTACAACGTCACAAAATTCAGACGAATTTTTCAAGTGATTCTAAACATTTTTTGTTCTGTAACATTTTTTTTTTAAAATTCATCGTACACGAGTAAACAAATAATAAAAATTTCCCGTGACAATGCGCCATTTTAGACACCATTTTGGATTCCTTGAGTTCAAATTCGTTTTTGTAGGTCCCATAACTTTTAAGTATGAGGTCCAAATAATGATTTTGGTAGCTTTCATGTAAAACAAAGAAGTGCTTCAGAGTAAAAATTACGTTAAAAAGAAATCGAACGAAAAAATCGCTTTTTTATTTAAGCCGAAAAATTTAGTGGTTTTTTGAGGTTTTTCAAAATTTTAACCGGTCCGATAGAAAGAGCATAGGGTTAAATAGAACTGACCACAAATCAGATTTATAATTGAAACAAATGAATTACATTAATTTATATTGTTACCCTTTTCGAGCATATTGTCATCATAGCCCGATAGTTCATTGAGAAACTTCTCAATTGTCCAAGGAGGAGATGACTGCAGTTCCATCCAGGCATCTCGGATCGTTAAATCACGAAGTATCGTTTTTTCTTTTGCACCATCCGTGGGTTTCAGTTTCTTGTGTGCTCTTTGAAGATCAAGTTTGGCCTTTTCTTTAATTTTGATGAGAGAATCTAAAAATTGTTATTCTATAAGACATTATTTTCAAAAATTATTCATTTTTCGTAGTTAGTATTTTTCCGTTTTCATAAATTGAAGGGTAATAAATTATAATGATTTAGAACAGTAAACATTCTGAACAAATTCAATTCATTTTGAGTACTACGTTATTGATTATTCGCGAAAACAGTTAAATAATGCACTAAGTAAGTATAAGTACAATCCCAAACAATTACGCTCTATTAAGAAAATTCATGAATTAATAAAATGAAATTTTCTGAAATATTTTTTCTTGAAAATTAATCACCCTGATTCGATTAGACCTCTATATCGGTTTTAATCATAAATAGCGTTGATGAATTTTGAAAATTGCTAGTTCTGCAGCCTAACATATAAAAATCGATGCTACAACTATAAGTTAAGACCATAACACTGGAAGCCGTTAATCATCGCTAAGAAGCGCTCAAAGTCGAAGCAGGGTCTAGATGACCCATATGTGTAATTGTTGAATTTAAAAAATTTTGATTTTTCATTTTACATGAACATAAAAAATGGTTATTAAGTGATTTTTTGTCGTCCATGCAGTCTATTTAGGAGTAGTTTAGGTTTTCCTCGATATTGATGAACAAACCATATTTATTTATTTGGCGACGTTTCGATGGATATCCATCCTCATCAGGCTGAAATCTATTTCGTCAATATATAGGTATATATAATATAATATGAATAAAGGTTAATAATATGTGTATACCTATATATTTAATAGATATGGTTTGTTCATCAATATCGAGGAAAACCTAAACTACTCCTAAATAAAAAATGGTTGTTGAAAAAAATGAGAAAAAACCTATTTAGATCAAATGTAAACATTCTGGAAACAGCTTATTTGAACTCGATGAAAGCCTTATGTTACAAATTGCGTGTAATCACTAAGCTTGAACCCTTGAATATCGTGCGTTTTTATGACTGATTGTGTAGGAGCCATGTAAATGTAAACTTCTTAAGGCTTATATCTTTTACTTGAAATAAACATGAACTTTTTCGAATATTTTCTTATTTATTTTATTGTTTTTTTCCTATAAAAAAATTATTTTTGATTACACAGCCACACAAAATAAGTTAATTGTGCGAGATATCTGACTTTTCT
>JANSJX010000270.1:0-41349 GCA_026168455.1 Theocolax elegans | reverse complement strand
CATTCTGGGTCAAATTTTCAACATTCTGGGTCAAATTTTCAACATTCTGGGTCAAATTTTCAACTTTCTGGGTCAAATTTTCAACTTTCTGGGTCAAATTTTCAGACAATTTTCAACATTCTGGGTCAAATTTTCAACTTTCTGGGTCAAATTTTCAGACAATTTTCAACTTTCTGGGTCAAATTTTCAGACAATTTTCAACATTCTGGGTCAAATTTTCAACATTCTGGGTCAAATTTTCAACATTCTGGGTCAAATTTTCAACTTTCTGGGTCAAATTTTCAACTTTCTGGGTCAAATTTTCAGACAATTTTCAACATTCTGGGTCAAATTTTCAACTTTCTGGGTCAAATTTTCAGACAATTTTCAACTTTCTGGGTCAAATTTTCAGACAATTTTCAACATTCTGGGTCAAATTTTCAACATTCTGGGTCAAATTTTCAACATTCTGGGTCAAATTTTCAACTTTCTGGGTCAAATTTTCAACTTTCTGGGTCACATTTTCAGACAATTTTCAACATTCTGGGTCAAATTTTCAACATTCTGGGTCAAATTTTCAACATTCTGGGTCAAATTTTCAACTTTCTGGGTCAAATTTTCAACTTTCTGGGTCAAATTTTCAGACAATTTTCAACATTCTGGGTCATTGGGTTATTGGGTTATTGGGTTTACCCACACTTTTACGAGGAGGTGTAGGGATCTTATTTTTTCGCGATTTTCTTTGTGCTTTCGATATCTACGACTGATTTAGAGTCGTTTGGGTCGAGCACTTTTTTTGGGGTAATAATCCCCCAAAATTTTTATTGTCTCAAACGACTCAGAAATCGTTCTTTAGTACTCTACACTTGGTCCCGAGTCGATATCTGCATAAACTTTTTTGGGGGATTCCAAATTTTTTTTATTGTCTCAAACGACTCAGAAATCGTTCTTTAGTTTTTGTAATTATAATATAATTTTATAGCTTAAAACATGCAATGTCCGTATCAAGGTCAGCGTATGATATGACTCACATATCTGGCCGTGACAGTCTTTTATATAATAATCAATTAAAACTATCCGATTAGCAAGACATCATGTTGCATACTACTAAATAACGTGCAGTACAGTGTGGTGCACTATATGGCAGTCAAAACACTGTTAATGTAACTGGTCTTTAATTTTATAGCTGAAGACATTTTCTACCTCCTTCAAAACCAGTGTATGACGTGATTTGAGTCTCTGGTCGAGCCAGACATTTATCTAATATCCAATTTGAGTTTTCCGGTTTGCGAGGCATTATTGTACATGCCGTTAAATACCGAGTGGAATAGTGTGGTAAACTCTATAACTGTCTAAAACTGTGTTTACGTAATTATAATTTAATTTTATAGCTTAAAACAGCCAATGCACGTTTCAAGTACAGTGTATAACCAGTGTTGCCAGATGGCAAGTTTTTGTCTTCTCTGTCAAACGACAGGCACAAATTTACATGAGCAAGTCAAGGATAAAATATTGCCAACTGGTTTCTCTATACGTGTCGTGACTTAAACATCTGGCCGTGATAGTTGTTTGTATAATAATTAATTTAAAATATCCGACTTGTAAGACAACGTTCTACATACAATTAAATAACGAGCCGTATTGTGTGGTACACTGTATAGCTATCCAAAACACTGTTTTCGTAATTATAATTCAATGTTATAGCTTAAAACATTCAACGTTCGTTTAAGTTCAGTGTTTGATGTGACTTAATCATCTGGCCGTGATAGTTTTTTACATAATAATCAATTTAAATTATCCGATTAGCAAGACATCATATTACATACTCTCATATAACGAGCTGTACAGTATGGGACACTATATAGCAGTCAAAACACTGTTAATGTAACTGTTCTTTAATTTTATATCTGAAGACATTTACTACCTCCTTTAAAACCGGTGTATGACGTGATTTGACTCTCTGGTCGAGCCAGACAATTATCTAATATCCAATTTGAGTTTTCCGGTTTGCGAGGCATCATTCTACACGCCGATAAATACCAAGCGGAATAATGTGGTACACTGTATGACTGTCCAAAACAGTGTTTCCGTAATTATAATTCAATTTTATTGCTTAAAACATTCCATGTCCGTTCCAAGTTCACTGTATGATGTGACTTAAACATCTGGACGTGACAGTCTTTTATGTAAGAATCAATTTAAATTATCCGATTAGCAAGACATCATGTTGCCTACCACTAAATTACGTGGTGTACAGTGTGGTTCACTGTACGGCAATCCAAAACAGCGTTTATGTAAGTGTTCTTTAATTTTATACCTGAAAACAATTACTGCCTCTTTCAAAATCACTGTATGACGTGATTCTAGTGTTTGGACGAATCTGCCTTTTCTCTAATAACCAGATTGTTTTCTGCTTTACGCAGCATCATTCTACACGCCGATAAATACCAAGCGGAATAATGTGGTACACTGTATGACTGTCCAAAACAGTGTTTCCGTAATTCTAATTCAATTTTATTGCTTAAAACATTCCATGTCTGTTCCAAGTTCACTGTATGATCTGACTTAAACATCTGGACGTGACAGTCTTTTATGTAATAATCAATTTAAATTATCCGATTAGCAAGACATCATGTTGCATACCACTAAATTACGTGGTGTACAATGTGGTTCACTGTATGGCAATACAAAACAGTGTATATGTAAGTGTTCTTTAATTTTATATCTGAAAACAATTACTGCCTCTTTCAAAACCAGTGTATGACGTTATTTGAGTATGACGTGACATTCTACACGCCCTTAAATACCCAGCAGAATAGTGTGATACATTGTATGAGTATCCAAAACACTGTTTTTCGTAATTATAATTTAATTTTATAGCTTAAAACATTCAAAGTCCGTGCCAAGTTCACTGTATGATATGACTTAAACATCTGGCCGTGATAATTTTTAATATATTATAAAATTTAAAATATCCGACTTGCAAGACAACGTTCTACATACTATTAAATAACCAGATTGTTTTCTGCTTTACGCAGCATCATTCTACACGCCGATAAATACCAAGCGGAATAATGTGGTACACTGTATGACTGTCCAAAACAGTGTTTCCGTAATTCTAATTCAATTTTATTGCTTAAAACATTCCATGTCTGTTCCAAGTTCACTGTATGATCTGACTTAAACATCTGGACGTGACAGTCTTTTATGTAATAATCAATTTAAATTATCCGATTAGCAAGACATCATGTTGCATACCACTAAATTACGTGGTGTACAGTGTGGTTCACTGTATGGCAATACAAAACAGTGTTTATGTAAGTGTTCTTTAATTTTATATCTGAAAACAATTACTGCCTCTTTCAAAACCAGTGTATGACGTGATTTGAGTATGACGTGACATTCTACACGCCCTTAAATACCCAGCAGAATAGTGTGATACATTGTATGAGTATCCAAAACACTTGTTTTTAAAACATTCAAAGTCCGTGCCAAGTTCACTGTATGATATGACTTAAACATCTGGCCGTGATAATTTTTAATATATTATAAAATTTAAAATATCCGACTTGCAAGACAACGTTCTACATACTATTAAATAACGAGCTGTATTATGTGGTACACTGTATAGCGATCCAAAATACTGTTTTTGTAATTATAATATAATTTTATAGCTTAAAACATGCAATGTCCGTATCAAGGTCAGCGTATGATATGACTCACATATCTGGCCGTGACAGTCTTTTATATAATAATCAATTAAAACTATCCGATTAGCAAGACATCATGTTGCATACTACTAAATAACGTGCAGTACAGTGTGGTTCAATGTATGGCAATCAAAAACAGTGTTTATGTAAGTGTTCTTTAATTTTATACCTGAAAACAATTACTGCCTCTTTCAAAATCACTGTATGACGTGATTCTAGTGTTTGGTCGAATCTGTCTTTTCTCTAATAACCAGATTGTTTTCTGCTTTACGCGACATCATTCTACACGCCGATAAATACCAAGCGGAATAATGTGGTACACTGTATGGCTGTCCAAAACAGTGTTTCCGTAATTATAATTCAATTTTATTGCTTAAAACATTCCATGTCCGTTCCAAGTTCACTGTATGATGTGACTTAAACATCTGGACGTGACAGTCTTTTATGTAATAATCAATTTAAATTATCCGATTAGCAAGACATCATATTATATACTCTCATATAACGAGCTGTACAGTATGGTACACTATATAGCAGTCAAAACACTGTTAATGTAACTGATCTTTAATTTTATATCTGAAGACATTTACTACCTCCTTTAAAACCGGTGTATGACGTGATTTGAGTCTCTGGTCGAGCCAGACAATTATCTAATATCCAATTTGAGTTTTCCGGTTTGCGAGGCATCATTCTACACGCCGATAAATACCAAGCGGAATAATGTGGTACACTGTATTAATTTTCAAAAACATTGTTTCCGTAATTATAATTCAATTTTATTGCTTAAAACATTCCATGTCCGTTCCAAGTTCATTGTATGATCTGACTTAAACATCTGGACGTGATAGTTTTTTACATAATAATCAATTTAAATTATCCGATTAGCAAGGCATCATGTTGCATACTTCTAAATTACGTGCAGTACAGTGTGGTTCAATGTATGGCAATCCAAAACAGTGTTTATGTAAGTGTTCTTTAATTTTATACCTGAAAACAATTACTGCCTCTTTCAAAATCACTGTATGACGTGATTCTAGCGTTTGAACGAATCTGCCTTTTCTCTAATAACCAGATTGTTTTCTGCTTTACGCAGCATCATTCTACACGCCGATAAATACCAAGCGGAATAATGTGGTACACTGTATGACTGTCCAAAACAGTGTTTCCGTAATTCTAATTCAATTTTATTGCTTAAAACATTCCATGTCTGTTCCAAGTTCACTGTATGATCTGACTTAAACATCTGGACGTGACAGTCTTTTATGTAATAATCAATTTAAATTATCCGATTAGCAAGACATCATGTTGCATACCACTAAATTACGTGGTGTACAGTGTGGTTCACTGTATGGCAATACAAAACAGTGTTTATGTAAGTGTTCTTTAATTTTATATCTGAAAACAATTATTGCCTCTTTCAAAACCAGTGTATGACGTGATTTGAGTATGACGTGACATTCTACACGCCCTTAAATACCCAGCAGAATAGTGTGATACATTGTATGAGTATCCAAAACACTGTTTTTCGTAATTATAATTTAATTTTATAGCTTAAAACATTCAAAGTCCGTGCCAAGTTCACTGTATGATATGACTTAAACATCTGGCCGTGATAATTTTTAATATATTATAAAATTTAAAATATCCGACTTGCAAGACAACGTTCTACATACTATTAAATAACGAGCTGTATTATGTGGTACACTGTATAGCGATCCAAAATACTGTTTTTGTAATTATAATATAATTTTATAGCTTAAAACATGCAATGTCCGTATCAAGGTCAGCGTATGATATGACTCACATATCTGGCCGTGACAGTCTTTTATATAATAATCAATTAAAACTATCCGATTAGCAAGACATCATGTTGCATACTACTAAATAACGTGCAGAACAGTGTGGTTCAATGTATGGCAATCAAAAACAGTGTTTATGTAAGTGTTCTTTAATTTTATACCTGAAAACAATTACTGCCTCTTTCAAAATCACTGTATGACGTGATTCTAGTGTTTGGTCGAATCTGCCTTTTCTCTAATAACCAGATTGTTTTCTGCTTTACGCGACATCATTCTACACGCCGATAAATACCAAGCGGAATAATGTGGTACACTGTATGGCTGTCCAAAACAGTGTTTCCGTAATTATAATTCAATTTTATTGCTTAAAACATTCCATGGCCGTTCCAAGTTCACTGTATGATGTGACTTAAACATCTGGACGTGACAGTCTTTTATGTAATAATCAATTTAAATTATCCGATTAGCAAGACATCATGTTGCCTACCACTAAATTACGTGGTGTACAGTGTGGTTCACTGTATGGCAATCCAAAACAGCGTTTATGTAAGTGTTCTTTAATTTTATACCTGAAAACAATTACTGCCTCTTTCAAAATCACTGTATGACGTGATTCTAGCGTTTGGACGAATCTGCCTTTTCTCTAATAACCAGATTGTTTTCTGCTTTACGCAGCATCATTCTACACGCCGATAAATACCAAGCGGAATAATGTGGTACACTGTATGACTGTCCAAAACAGTGTTTCCGTAATTCTAATTCAATTTTATTGCTTAAAACATTCCATGTCTGTTCCAAGTTCACTGTATGATTTGACTTAAACATCTGGACGTGACAGTCTTTTATGTAATAATCAATTTAAATTATCCGATTAGCAAGACATCATGTTGCATACCACTAAATTACGTGGTGTACAGTGTGGTTCACTGTATGGCAATACAAAACAGTGTTTATGTAAGTGTTCTTTAATTTTATATCTGAAAACAATTATTGCCTCTTTCAAAACCAGTGTATGACGTGATTTGAGTATGACGTGACATTCTACACGCCCTTAAATACCCAGCAGAATAGTGTGATACATTGTATGAGTATCCAAAACACTGTTTTTCGTAATTATAATTTAATTTTATAGCTTAAAACATTCAAAGTCCGTGCCAAGTTCACTGTATGATATGACTTAAACATCTGGCCGTGATAATTTTTAATATATTATAAAATTTAAAATATCCGACTTGCAAGACAACGTTCTACATACTATTAAATAACGAGCTGTATTATGTGGTACACTGTATAGCGATCCAAAATACTGTTTTTGTAATTATAATATAATTTTATAGCTTAAAACATGCAATGTCCGTATCAAGGTCAGCGTATGATATGACTCACATATCTGGCCGTGACAGTCTTTTATATAATAATCAATTAAAACTATCCGATTAGCAAGACATCATGTTGCATACTACTAAATAACGTGCAGAACAGTGTGGTTCAATGTATGGCAATCAAAAACAGTGTTTATGTAAGTGTTCTTTAATTTT
Source organism: Theocolax elegans (assembly GCA_026168455.1). Classification (NCBI taxonomy): domain Eukaryota; kingdom Metazoa; phylum Arthropoda; class Insecta; order Hymenoptera; family Cerocephalidae; genus Theocolax; species Theocolax elegans. Next base: position 34,323 of record JANSJX010000270.1, on the reverse strand, counting down.
ATACCTGAAAACAATTACTGCCTCTTTCAAAATCACTGTATGACGTGATTCTAGTGTTTGGTCGAATCTGCCTTTTCTCTAATAACCAGATTGTTTTCTGCTTTACGCGACATCATTCTACACGCCGATAAATACCAAGCGGAATAATGTGGTACACTGTATGAGTGTCCAAAACACTGTTTTCGTAATTATAATTCAATGTTATAGCTTAAAACATTCAACGTTCGTTTAAGTTCAGTGTTTGATGTGACTTAATCATCTGCCCGTGATAGTTTTTTACATAATAATCAATTTAAATTATTCGATTAGCAAGACATCATATTACATACTCTCATATAACGAGCTGTACAGTATGGTACACTATATAGCAGTCAAAACACTGTTAATGTAACTGTTCTTTAATTTTATATCTGAAGACATTTACTACCTCCTTTAAAACCGGTGTATGACGTGATTTGAGTCTCTGGTCGAGCCAGACAATTATCTAATATCCAATTTGAGTTTTCCGGTTTGCGAGGCATCATTCTACACGCCGATAAATACCAAGCGGAATAATGTGGTACACTGTATGACTGTCCAAAACAGTGTTTCCGTAATTATAATTCAATTTTATTGCTTAAAACATTCCATGTCCGTTCCAAGTTCACTGTATGATGTGACTTAAACATCTGGACGTGACAGTCTTTTATGTAATAATCAATTTAAATTATCCGATTAGCAAGACATCATGTTGCCTACCACTAAATTACGTGGTGTACAGTGTGGTTCACTGTATGGCAATCCAAAACAGTGTTTATGTAAGTGTTCTTTAATTTTATACCTGAAAACAATTACTGCCTCTTTCAAAATCACTGTATGACGTGATTCTAGTGTTTGGACGAATCTGCCTTTTCTCTAATAACCAGATTGTTTTCTGCTTTACGCAGCATCATTCTACACGCCGATAAATACCAAGCGGAATAATGTGGTACACTGTATGACTGTCCAAAACAGTGTTTCCGTAATTCTAATTCAATTTTATTGCTTAAAACATTCCATGTCTGTTCCAAGTTCACTGTATGTTCTGACTTAAACATCTGGACGTGACAGTCTTTTATGTAATAATCAATTTAAATTATCCGATTAGCAAGACATCATGTTGCATACCACTAAATTACGTGGTGTACAGTGTGGTTCACTGTATGGCAATACAAAACAGTGTTTATGTAAGTGTTCTTTAATTTTATATCTGAAAACAATTACTGCCTCTTTCAAAACCAGTGTATGACGTGATTTGAGTATGACGTGACATTCTACACGCCCTTAAATACCCAGCAGAATAGTGTGATACATTGTATGAGTATCCAAAACACTGTTTTTCGTAATTATAATTTAATTTTATAGCTTAAAACATTCAAAGTCCGTGCCAAGTTCACTGTATGATATGACTTAAACATCTGGCCGTGATAATTTTTAATATATTATAAAATTTAAAATATCCGACTTGCAAGACAACGTTCTACATACTATTAAATAACGAGCTGTATTATGTGGTACACTGTATAGCGATCCAAAATACTGTTTTTGTAATTATAATATAATTTTATAGCTTAAAACATGCAATGTCCGTATCAAGGTCAGCGTATGATATGACTCACATATCTGGCCGTGACAGTCTTTTATATAATAATCAATTAAAACTATCCGATTAGCAAGACATCATGTTGCATACTACTAAATAACGTGCAGTACAGTGTGGTTCAATGTATGGCAATTAAAAACAGTGTTTATGTAAGTGTTCTTTAATTTTATACCTGAAAACAATTACTGCCTCTTTCAAAATCACTGTATGACGTGATTCTAGTGTTTGGTCGAATCTGCCTTTTCTCTAATAACCAGATTGTTTTCTGCTTTACGCGACATCATTCTACACGCCGATAAATACCAAGCGGAATAATGTGGTACACTGTATGGCTGTCCAAAACACTGTTTTCGTAATTATAATTCAATGTTATTGCTTAAAACATTCAACGTTCGTTTAAGTTCAGTGTTTGATGTGACTTAATCATCTGCCCGTGATAGTTTTTTACATAATAATCAATTTAAATTATTCGATTAGCAAGACATCATATTACATACTCTCATATAACGAGCTGTACAGTATGGTACACTATATAGCAGTCAAAACACTGTTAATGTAACTGTTCTTTAATTTTATATCTGAAGACATTTACTACCTCCTTTAAAACCGGTGTATGACGTGATTTGAGTCTCTGGTCGAGCCAGACAATTATCTAATATCCAATTTGAGTTTTCCGGTTTGCGAGGCATCATTCTACACGCCGATAAATACCAAGCGGAATAATGTGGTACACTGTATTAATTTTCAAAAACAGTGTTTCCGTAATTATAATTCAATTTTATTGCTTAAAACATTCCATGTCCGTTCCAAGTTCACTGTATGATCTGACTTAAACATCTGGACGTGACAGTCTTTTATGTAATAATCAATTTAAATTATCCGATTAGCAAGACATCATGTTGCATACCACTAAATTACGTGGTGTACAGTGTGGTTCACTGTATGGCAATCCAAAACAGTGTTTATGTAAGTGTTCTTTAATTTTATACCTGAAAACAATTACTGCCTCTTTCAAAATCACTGTATGACGTGATTCTAGTGTTTGGACGAATCTGCCTTTTCTCTAATAACCAGATTGTTTTCTGCTTTACGCAGCATCATTCTACACGCCGATAAATACCAAGCGGAATAATGTGGTACACTGTATGACTGTCCAAAACAGTGTTTCCGTAATTCTAATTCAATTTTATTGCTTAAAACATTCCATGTCTGTTCCAAGTTCACTGTATGATCTGACTTAAACATCTGGACGTGACAGTCTTTTATGTAATAATCAATTTAAATTATCCGATTAGCAAGACATCATGTTGCCTACCACTAAATTACGTGGTGTACAGTGTGGTTCACTGTATGGCAATCCAAAACAGCGTTTATGTAAGTGTTCTTTAATTTTATACCTGAAAACAATTACTGCCTCTTTCAAAATCACTGTATGACGTGATTCTAGTGTTTGGTTGAATCTGCCTTTTCTCTAATAATGCGGTACACTGTATGAGTGTCCAAAACACTGTTTTCGTAATTATAATCCAATTTTATAGCTTAAAACGTGTAATGCCCATTTCAAGTTCAGTGTATGATGGGACTTGGGTTTAATTCAATGACCATTAAAATAGTTTATTTAAAACCTTCAAACAAATATTTTTGGAAGTTATTAAAATTATTTCTTGTGTAAAAAATTTGTTATTATCTTCATTGAAAATCTGCGGTTAAATAAATGCTTTTTTAAAATTTACTTTAACCTCTTTTACAAATAGGGAAAATGTTTTTGTGTATACTAGATACATATATCTTGGCTGAATAGCAATCTGATATTTTTCTATAATTATAATAAGTCTGCATAAAGTCATGATTTTCCTAAAATATATAAATTTTATATATTTTATAAATATTCTACATTTATTTATTAATATAGTGATTTATGCAGACTGGTCTGCAGAAGTAACTTATTATATAAAAAAGGTGAAATGTCGACAGTCTGCATAAGTACCGATACTAATATTACATTTGGATGGTACTTATGCGCCAGTCCACATAAGTCCTCAAAAGTCTACATAAGTATCTTTCCTTGACGAAAAATGTCTACATAAGTAACGTTCTATACATATATGTTATATATATATGTTATATATATATATGTCATATATATATGTTATATATATGTCATATATATGTTATATATATATATATATATATATATATATATGTTATATATATATGTCATATATATATATGTTATATATATATATATATATATATATATATATGTTATATCTCTCTATAATATATAAATATTTCGCTGCCGCCGCCGCCTCCGCCGTATCTAAGAATTCAGAATTCAACATATATATATATGTTTTATATATATGTCATATATATGTCATATATATAAGTGTGTGTGCATGTGTTATTTGTTTTTTCACGAATAGATAATATATGTATTTTTTCCGTGCGCACAAAAAAGTTGTGAATATAACTTGAAAGAATGTGTATTAGTTTACTTATCCTGATAAAACTCATAAAATAAAAACGGACCTAAAATTTAATGTAATGTTTTCAAAAATATGCACAATTTTACGAAGATAAAATAAATATTGATCAAGTATAACATACACTTTTCCAAATATCTATATGTGAAATATACAATAAATTAAAAATTAAATACATTAATTATTGCATTTTTAAGATAATTCTATTATAAACAGTAATGGCAAAAGAAAATTCAAATTTTAACAGAGGCAATATAAAATACGAATTACATTTCAAAAGTTTTTCGAAAATTATTATTTTAGTAGTATTTAATTTAAATATTATTCAAATCAAAATTTAAAAATTGTATGGATATATAAGTAAGTAGATTACGTATATTTATATAACACAATATTTTAAATAAACATGTATTTATTAGAAACAGAAGGATAATTAAGAAATGAATTTGTTTATAATAATCAAAATAAATATTTGGGCTCTGCATAGTAAAAATAAATTGGATATAATTATGGATTAAAACGCAAATTTTGAAAGAGGGTGCAAATTACGAATACGAATTACGGGAGAAATGGAAGAAACAGGTTTTTATTTATATACCGCTAAAATGTTATAAATAATTCTTTAAAACTAATACAAAAATTAATTTAATTAAGAAGAAAGTTTTATTACTCTTAAAGTACAAAACATTAATGACATATAGAACTCTTGGCGATGACTTAAATAAATTAATTTTAGGAGGTAAAGTTCTATTTAGATCCGTTTAAAATAATCTAAAATTTTAATAGGTTTTTACTAAATACTACAATTAAGTATATGCACTTTACTATTTTTGGTAAGTTAATTGTTCATTACCATATATATGGGCTATTTCACATATTTCAGTGGTACGATGAAAATTTTAAATCACTCCAAATTTTGTGAACAGACTGGAAATATCTTCCAGAAGATAGAAAAAAAATTTGAGGTGTTAAAAATAATTTGCCTAAGAGTTATTCCACCATGAAAAATGGAAATTTTTCAATTTTTTAGAGAATTTACTATTTTCAAAGCCATTTATCTCAAAATCTATTGATTTTTTTAAAAATACATTACAAACAACTTTTGTTCAAAATAGTCTTTAGAACTTATCTACTTGGGTTACAATTCTTAATTTTAAAATGTCGAAGAGATAGGGCACTCGAAAATATTGAATATCAAAAAAAGGCGACCACGCCACAATCGATTTTGATCTAACACCGCTCAAAATATAAAATTTTTGAGAGCTTTCGAATGGCGGTGGTTAGATTATTGGCCAAGACCGCTGGTGTAAGTTATGCCCTAAAATACATGAAAATTAGTGATTTTATGAGGTTTATGGCGTATAACTTACACCAGCAGTCTTGGCCAATAATATAACCACAGCCATTCGAAAGCTCTCCAAAAATGTGATGTTCTGAGCGGTGTTAGATCAAAATCGATTGTGGCGTGGTCGCCTTTTTTTATATTAAATATTTTCGAGTGTCCTATCTCTTCGAGATTTTAAAATTAAGAATTGTAACCCAAGTAGATAAGTTCTAAAGATTATTTTGAACAAAAGTTGTTTATAATGTATTTTTAAAAAAATCAATAGATTTTGAGATAAATGGCTTTGAAAATAGTAAATTCTCTAAAAAATTGAAAAATTTCCATTTTTCATGGTGGAATAACTCTTAGGCAAATTATTTTTAACACCTAAAATTTTTTTTCTATCTTCTGGAAGATATTTCCAGTCTGTTCACAAAATTTGGAGTGATTTAAAATTTTCATCGTACCACTTGACGTGAAATAGACCATATATATGTATATATATATGTATGTATGTATGTGGGTGTGTGTGCGTGCGGCGGAATATTTATATAATATATATATTTTAAAATTGTTTTTTAAGAATACATAATATATGTATTTTTTCCGTGCGCAAAAAAAAAGTTGTGAACATAACTTGAAAGAATGTGTATTTGTTTACTCATTCTTGATAAAACTCATAAAATTTTTAAACGTATACTCAATAATAATAACGGATCTAAAATTCAATGTAATGCTTTAAATGCAGATGCAAAATTGTTTGAAGATGAAATAAATATTAATCAAGTATAACATACACTTTTCCAAATATCCATATGATATGTACAATGGGTTAAAAATTAAATATATTAATTATTGCATTTTTAAGATAATTCTATTATAAACAGTATAGGCAAAAGAAAATTCAAATTTTAACAGTGGCAATATAAAATACGAATTACATTTGAATAGATTTTCAAAAACTATTAATTTAGGAGCATTAATTTAAATATTTTTTAAATTAATATTTCAAAATTGTATGGATATATAAGTGTTTAGATAATTTATATTTATATAACACAATATTTTAAATAAACAACTATGTATTTATTAGAAACAGAAGGATAATTAAGAAATGAAATTGTTTATAATAATCAAAATAAATATTTGGGCTCTGCATAGTAAAAATAAATTGGACATAATTATGGATTAAAACGCAAATTTTGAAAGAGGGTGCAAATTACGAATCACGGGAGAAATGGAAGAAACAGGTTTTTATTTATATAGCGCTAAAATTTTATAAATAATTCTTTAAAACTAATACAAAAATTAATTTAATTAAGAAGAAAGTTTTATTACTCTAAAAGTACAAAATATTAATGACATAGAACTTTTGGCGATGATCGTTCGTCATTAAATAAATTAATTTTAGGAAGTGAAGTTCTATTTATAACCGTTTAAAATAATCCAAAATTTTAATAAGTTGTTAACTAAAATACTACAATTTAGTAAGTATATGTACTGTACTATTTTTGGTAAGTTAATTTTTCATTAACATTTATAATTATTAAAATATAAATTTAAGCTTTATAAGAATTCGTATAGTTTAAAATTTACAGTTAACATTTAATATGTCTCTATTTTTTTTTATTATTTTTATTCTGATTTCATTACACTAAATTTTGGTAAACTTTTATTTATAAATTATAATAACTATAGCAATACCTCCAAGGTGTTGTGTGAATCTGTTTAATTTGTAAGGTGTCCATGGTAGTGAAAAAATAATACAATTTAAAATATTATTTTAAATAAATTAATTATGAAAAACCTTTTTCGAAATTAAAAATAGGGGGTTGGCGCGCGAAGCGCGCAGGGGGGCGAAGCCCCCCTAGTATATATATATATATATAATGTTTACAAATACTCACCGCGTAGCGGCTGCGGTTACCTGTATGCACACTTGCCGTTAAAGTTATTTGGAAATCGTACTTTGTACGATTCCAATAACGACAGGTAAAATAATGATCTTTCCTGAAATGGACCGCGGAAAGAAAATAATGTGTGAGTTCACGAGAGTCCGTATATATGACTCGTAGGATAACTGAGAAACAACTATATGCGTCGGTTCGAAATCTATAAATCAAAACGATTTGAGATGTAATTTAATATTAACAGATTTATTAGTTTTTAGAGACAAATGGAGTATGTAACAAATATCAAACAAATATCGTTTGAGGTCAACGCACGCACGAAGGTTGAGTCGCAACCGTCGGCTCAACGCGAGAGGGGAAAAGGAGGTACGCGAACTATCTCTTTAAAAAATACGAACGATCACGTTAAAATTAATTAATACGCGATAATTATCGCTCGCGCGAGAAGTGGTACCACTTACTTTTGATTATCCTCAAATCGCAGAGAAATCACCAAGAATGGACAACTTTCTTTCTTTCTCTCTCTTTCACTCGCTTATGGTTGATACGTAGGCGGGATAGTTCCTCGACCGCCGATCAATTCACGTCGTATGTTTTCCAATAACTCCAATAAAAATCCCACGGAAAAACTCTCGGAGAAATAACTACGTAAACCGGGACGTTATTTTTTTAGACACACGTGTCCTCGCGATCTCTATATCGTACCGGTCGTCCTGCGCGCGCAAACGCTCTCTATCGAATTGTCGATTTTTTTTGCGCGAGCATCAACCGTTCGAGTCGTTGGCTATATCTATATCTATATATAGCATTCATCACTACCTACCGAATTCGTATAATGGTGAGTGAATATCACTTACCATTACATCCCCCTGCCAGATTCCGCATACCGGGTATGTGGTATCTGTACCAGAAATACGAATGAAGGATAGGATATAACGACTCGGGTATGACAAAGAATGAACTCACTTATAAGAACTATACTGGGAGTAGAAAAATATATTTTATTGTACTATTCAAAACTATGTACAATATTTACAACGGGATACCGCTTCACTCGTACCCCTGCCGGTGCCGCTGGTTCTCGCGGTACCTCTCCCGCTTCTGACGCCGGATCTCCTTATGCTTAAACTTGCTTGAACAGTCCTCCGGATCGAGGACCCCCCACTCTCTACATACGGAGCACTTCGGCTCAGACCCTCTCTTTGGCCGCGGAAATCTCCCATCCAAACTAGCCTGAGCGCGCTCTTCCTCCTCACGAGCTCTGGCTAGTCGGCGTTGTGCCTCCTTGGCCTCCTCCTCGAATATCACTTACCATTACAATATTAAAAATTTTACACTCTTGAATGTAAAATATAGATTTTTAAACGTTTTAAAAATAACTATTCACATTAATTAATAATTATTTTATATTTTAATTTTGAATAATTTATAAAAATGATAATATAGTTGCTTGCTTTTGTAAATCAATTTATTAATTTTTATTTTAAAAATTTGATTTTAGATAATTCCGTAAAAGAAGTCAAACCTGAAAAAATAAAAAATAAATTGTACGATGATCTTCATGTTTCAACAAAGGCGGAACAGAATAATAATAATATTAACAGTAATTCTATTAGTTGCAGCGAAAATTATTCAACTAATAAGGTTGACTATTCTGATGAAGATCCAGATTATGATCCATCTTCTGATTGGGATCAGTACAAAGCTGATATAAAATACGAATATACGGATCCTCACTGTTATATGGAAAATCAAGTTGAAAAATTTGACAATGTAGATCAACATACGTCCAGCGCAAGTGAAACCTTATTTACAGAACCAATTAAAACTAATAAGATTTTAAAAAGTAATACCAGTAATAATTCACAAAAAAAAAGAAAAAAAATAGTTGGTGAAGTAAATTTAAATAATGTTAATAAAATGTCATTGGGAAAAGCTATGTCAGAACCAAAGAAAAAAAAATTATGTTTGATAACTAAAGAATATTGTTGGATTAATCAGGGATTTCGGCAGGGAAGGTCGAAAACAAACTCCACTTACACACACACCTTTCAATGCTTAAACCAAATTTATTTATTTAAATATATATATGCACCACTGTGCCTCTGAATTACTCTGAATAAAAACAATAAAAGCAAATCTCAATTAGTAACTAAAAATTCGCGAATATATAAAGGAACGGTACGTGCTCCTTGACGGTCAACGCGAGAGTGATGCACGCTCGTCGCGGTACGAGAGACGGCAATTCTTCGTCTCTCCTTGTTAGGTGGCGCTCTCGCCACGTGATGCGGAGCTCGCTGGTTTTGCTCAGCCAACAAATATACATGCAAATTTTGTAACAAATTATATTCCGGAAAGATAATTAATCATTTATTTATTGTACGTAAAGATAAACCAGAAGTCATAGAAATTAAATCTAAATAATCTTCCTTCGGTTAAAAAGGTTAAAGGATACGACTTGAATCCAGATAAAAAAATTGCATCTTATTGCAGCTATAAGAAAAGAAGGATGTTTTTAATTCAACTGCACAACTGACGAAAATGATGATATCCAATTATCGCGCAAACTTCGAAGAGATAAAGAACCCAAAGACTTGTCTTACTATCGAGTATGCCCGTATTGCAATGAATTTTACTCTGAGACTTCAATTCGTAAGCATCTAATAATTTGTGGAGGAATACCGACCCAAACCGGGCACCACAGCAAATCGCTGCATATTTTAACGATTGGCGATATTCATCCTAAAGCTAACATGTATTAACGAAAAGTAGTTTCACATTTTAATGGCGACGATATAAACAATGTAGCCATGCATGATGAAGCTATTTTGATTTACGGAAACTATGAATCGTTTAAATACAGATCATCTAATCATCATAACAGTCAAATACAAAATGCTATGAGATAGCTTGCGAGACTTTTAATACGAATGAGAGAGAAAGATAAACGTATTAGTAATTTTGCAGACATGCTTAATCCAGTTTATGGGACTAAATATATAGAAACAGCAGATGAGCTAGGATCTATGGTAGATGGAAATTTTTCGAAGCCGTCAGTTTCTCGAGACGTAGGAAGAATTGTAAGTGACGCATGAAATATATGGCTTTCTGAGTGCATTGGAAGAAAAGACCATTTGGGTAAAGAAAATGCAACAGACTTTCGCAAGAGAATGCAAAAGACTTCTACAATTGTATAACTCACGGTTTTCTAAATTAATTTCTAAAACTATTTCGGAGTTAATGACTCACAATGAACTTGAAAAAGGGGTAACAAAATTACCGTCAACGCAAGACATAGCTAAATTTATCACTTATGCTTTGGAAATCAGAGAAAGTGCATGTAAACAATTAGAAAAAAAATTTACTTACGAAATTTGGCTGGAACTGGCACAATCTACGTTAATTTCAATTTAATTTAAGTTCATTTTAGTATTTAATAGAAGACGACCAGGAGAAGTGTCCCGTTTAAAAACAACTTTCTATCGAAATTCGATGGAAATGATGACCGAAGGTAGCGATCCAATAGGCTACAAGAAACTGTCAGAAGCGAGTAGAACCTTAGCTAGTAAATATGCACGAGTGCTTTGTAGAGGTAAACGAAATAAGAAAATTTCGCCTATTTTGTTAGATACAAAAATGAGGCAATGTATCGAACTAATACTTAAATTTAGAGATGATGCTGGTGTACCTCCATCAAACCCGTATGTATTTGGTCTACCAAATCAAAAAGACGAACATCGTTGGATCGACTCAAGTCCCCTTTTAACACGAAATTTAAACAAGTGTTAATTTGAATATTTATCGACAATCCATTGCTTCGAGAGACATAGTTCAGGTGTCCGAATGGTTGGTATATGCTCAAAACGATTATTGCGAAAAAGGGAAAAATAAAATCGTTTACGAAGATGATTATTTATCGGAGATGGAAGAAGACATGCTTGACAATGATGATGTAGATGGCTGTAGTACCAAGTCGCGCGGTGAAAAAAAAATTACAAAAATAAAACTCGTGAAGAAAACTACCGATGTTAGGATGAAGAATCTTCATCGCTCATCAGGAATGAGTTCCTAGAGCGATTCAAGCGGAAAATTAAAGTACCATCTCTCGAAATAACTGAATTTATAAATAAAAACGAATCATTAAAAGGAAAATCTGCAGCTGACGTTAGATCGCACATACAAAATTATTTAAAGAAATTGGCACATGGTAAAACACTCGTATGTCGCAAAAGGAAGCTGCAAACCTCTCCAAGTAAACAAGTAAAAAAAAATAAAATTTGTACAAGCATATATGCAGCTTTTCAAACATTTATTGAAAGCGGTCAAATTCCTAGTGAAAGTGATTGCATAAAAGCCTATGAACTATCTCCGACAATAACCCGCTATTCACCAAAGAATTTGACAGAATTAGTCAAAAAAGCAATAGACTACGATAAAAATGAAAACGGCAGTGAATAATTATAGGCAAACATTAACTATTTTATTATTTACGTCTATATATTAGCAAAAATTGTGATATTAAAATTAAAATTTTACGTACGTATATAATATGTATAAAATAATATATGTTATAGTCACATCTTGTTCTTATTATAAAGATTATAAAAAAAAGAAATATTTATTTTAAGTTTAAATGAACGAGAGTATATATCACAATTTTATAAAAACTATTTTTTTTCTATATTTTGTTCTATAAAATTTGACTAACTGCAATAATGTAAAATGTAAAATATAAAACATATTGTACTTATGCTTATAGAAATGTAAAAACAATAAACTAAAATAAACATACTTTATTTCCTGATCACAGAATACGACTATAAAGATGGAGTAAATCTTATTTTATAAAACATTCTAAAGCGAGCTACTATTAATTATAATTTTAATTCCGTCTCTAATACATTGTATTATAAAAAAAATATTGCAAGTACAATGATTCCTTGTCCTATTTTCTACTTAATTATAATTCATTATCTTTCACAAACAAAAATTACTCGCGGTTCATTCACGAAAATATTTGCATGCCAATTTCTGTTCATCATTAAAACATTTTGTAGAATAAAAGACTTAATTTAAAAACTAAAAATTGTTATATTTTAAATATAAGAAGCATATAACTCATTTAAATAAATAAATAATAGAATGTAAACATAAAGAAATAACAATTTAGACAACATACTTCGACAAAGAAAAACAATTCTAATAGGTAATCACTATCATACTGAATTGTTTTATACAGTTACTCGCAATGTTAATTCGTTACTGGCCTCTTATCAAGGGGCATTTTTGTGACAAGTAAATATTTTCTCATGCTACATTTATTCCTTCCACGTTACAATGGAAAATAAATTTAGAACTTGGGTATCCTCACCCGGAAAAGAAATTAAGTTAATATTACAAATTCTGTTGCCTATATTTATCTATACAATATAAATCGTAATCGAGAGCACATAAATATTCTTGTTCATCTAATAAACCAATTACGAAACATAAAAGCATAAGACAATCATAAACATATACTAAAATCTGATATATTAATATACTTACACAGATTTTGTATTAGGGAAATCATACATTTAATACTCACATAAAACTTAATTCAAGTTTGTTTGGCTAATAAAGTGTAAGACATATATTTACCACAACAAATTTCTATCCTATAAATTTGGCAACAAAATTAAGTCACTGAAAATCCTCAAAAGTTCGTTTTGATCACGAAAAAAAATCCTTAAAAGTAGGATATCTTATATATTCTTCATTTGAAGAACAACATAATTCACATCAACACTTGTTTCAAATAGTAATGGTGTCAAAATAATTATTTATTTGTTAAAGCAATCCTTTAAGTTGTTATCAACAATTCCCTTGATAAGAAGTTATTATTCTGCATTCTTAGGGAAATTAATCCCTAATTATGGCTGTATCGTCTAAGTGGAATGTACGGTTTAAGGAATTGAAATCAGATAATCAAAAGTCATACATTTACTACTCACAAAAAATTTAATTCGAGTTTTCCTTGGCTAATAATGTGTAAAAAACAATAAATGCGGTAATTTTTTATAAGTACTAAAATAACTGGAAAACCTTTGTTTATAAATCAATAAGCATATGGCTTCATGTATTTTGACCAGATACACAAAAGTCATACATTTACTACTCACATAAAACTTAATTCAAGTTTTGCTTGGCATAAAAACGTGCAAGTGGTAATGAATGCGGTAATTTTTTATAAGTACTAAAATAACTTGAAAACCTTTGTTTATAAATCAAAGAACATATGGTTTCATGTATTTTGATTAGTTAAACCTTGATTTTGATTTATTCAACTTACATAAGTTACCATTAAAGTATGATGACATTTTTTGGGTAATTTGCAGCCGATGTCATTTTTTCGGAGGTCCTGCCGCTTGTCTATCCGAATGTTTTGTGAAAAGTAATTGTAATACTCATTTGAATTGTCTAATTGTGTGACTTAGTTGGAGAGTGGCATACCTTTAAGTAAAGGATCTCATCAAAACTCAAGGATTTGTTTATATATTACTTTAATTTAGTTTGATTTTTACAAAATACTTAGGTGTATTTCAGACAGTTTAATTGAGTTTTATAAATAATTCAATGGACTATCGGAATCACTTCTGAAGGAACATACTTGGATAGACCTGCAGGAGGTCTGTCAAGAAAATAACCTCTGCTACAAGTTACCCAAGTATTTAATGAAACTTTTGTGGTAACTTGTAATTTAAAAAAGTCAGACTGTGGTTTCAAAGTTTATTCCAATAGGCTCTTCATCTGTCACCTGGTAAGTATGACATTGTTTGAATTAAATTATTACAATTTTCATTCTACAGCCATACTAAAGTATTACCGACCGAATCAGATGGATACATTATTACACTCAATGAACATATTATGGTTTTATTTGCAAAACGCAAATACAGAAGCACTAGATAATCAAATAATACGCATTTATACGAAGTTTGAAGTCAATAGGTGAAGGACACCCTAAAAAAAGTTTGAAATTTTTTAGGGTGTCCTTGTTGTATTTATCTGGAACTTTCTAGAAACACATATTACACCATTATCTAGTGCTTCTGTATTTGGGTTTTACATAATATTGACAAAAAATAAATAGTTTATATTATTGACAAAGTTATCTTAGTACCAATTTCGCCGCTAGAGTGCGCGACGCGCTTAGTCTGTACTTTGTATTGTATACTTAGCGTGGAAACACATACGCAAATAGTTGTAGCAATACCATAATTCATATACCGGCCTTATATCAATAAAAGACATATAATAAAAGTCGTGCTTATGCATTGCAGAATGACGACATTCTTAGCTTATTTAATCTATCAATCACACGCTCTACCCATCTCTCTCCCTCTCTCTCTATATATATCTCTCACTATACCAGAGTACGTACGCGCATTCGCACGCGCAATTTTCGGATAACTAGTGACGAACTTCTCGCGGCTCGTGTGCCATTGCACGATTACCAAGTTTGCTCGGTACTGAATACACGAAAAATTGTCGGCTGTAGACCTACGCGGCCGGCTCGCGCGTCGAGTCCTCGGATTAGCCGGCCGCGTAGGCTATATTCGTTGGTGTGTGAGGCTAGAAATCGTTTTTCCCGGGGATTAAATCGCTTTATATATCTCTCGTTTGACAGAACGAATTAGCAATGGGTTTTTCTATATTGATAAATTGCAAATATTATTTATAATCATTACTTACTAATAAATCAAAGGGCGCGATAGCGCCCGACGCAAGTATGGGCGCGTAAGCCATATATACAGCTAACTCAGTCCTCATATTTTTCATTTCATAACCGTTTATTATATACTATTTGTTTTCATGAAATCTATGAAACTTATTTTGCCTATTTATTTATCTTCTGTTTACATTCAATTTTGTCTGAATTCACTCACGCATAATTATGAAAAGTCGCGATAAAGAAATTGGATGTCGATTTCCGTTTCTCGATTTTTGTCTTCTCCGTTTTTATATATCGTCGCCTCCGAATAAAAACATTCTAACTCAGAAATCGCTTGGAAAATACGTTAACTCAGAATTCGCTTGCAGAACACGTTAACTCAGAAATCGCTTGGAGAACACGTTAACTCAGAAATCGCTTGAAGAACATGTTAACTCAGAAATCGCTTGGAAAACACGTTAACTCAAAATTCGCTTGGACAACACGTTAACTCAAAAATCGCTTGGAAAATACTTTAACTCTAAAGTTGCTTGGAGAACACGTTAATTCAGAGGATGATTTTTGGCGCCTCGATTTAAGTTGGCACCACTGCTAAAAATTTTTAACAGTTCAGGAATAAATAAAAAAACTTTCATATATTTATACACGTATTTTTTTTTTAATTTCTCTAAGCGTTCTTATTATACACTAATGCGTTCTCCTAAAAAAGGTGGAAAATTCTTTAAATATTTAAGAAAATCGTAGAAATTAGTGTTATCGATAACTTTATGAAATCGATATTTATTCGGGCTCTCCATAAATGTGTAAAAGTACATAAATTTATTTCTACTATAAAATATAGTACACAGGTGTATATTCTCTCAGATAAAAGTTGTCGCCGCAGCATAAGCGAGGATAATAATACAATTCATTTGAGGGGATTATCGGATATTACTCCAGAAGTGTAAATACAACTATTCACCCTGTTCACTTTGATAATAGCTTACTTAATTATATGAATTTCTAAATTGATTCAATGCTGCTAAATTTTGTATTAATTAACTTAAATAATGAATTTAATTTTGACTTAATTATAATATACAGGGTGATTCAGAAACAATACGACATTTTTATACCATCGTGTTTAGCGTAAAAAATTAAGGTTAGGGAAATTAGTCCGACGAATTTTCCGGCACTTTGAAAATTCTCGATTTTAGAACAGGTAAAATCATAGTCGAGCGCCGGCCCTGGCCATTCGGCACGGCGGGATCATGCGTTAAGGAGTGGGGAGGCCGTTGCTAAGGCGCTCGATAAGCACTATCGATGAACGCATCGATTACCGTGCAACCTACACCGATAGAAAAACGGAAAAGAGGCCGTAATTTCACCAACCATTTGAAATTTTATTTGAAACAGTCACAATGTTTTCCATGTGGACAAATAAATACTATTGCCAAAATACGCGACGTATTCGTAATAATTATTAATTTATAAACATATTCTTTCATCAATATGTTTATCATATAATGGCAGTATATCGCCAATACATTGGAAATACATTGGCAATATATTGATAATACTTTGGCAACATATTGGCAATATATTGGCAATATATTGGCAATATATTGGCAATATATTGGCAATATATTGGCAACATATTGATGATACACATAATAAATACTTAAGGAAATACACTTTTAACTGCAAGATTTAAGCCATACTTTCATAAGCACTTTCAGACATACATACTGCCATACAATTAGCCATACTACAATATCAACTTTTGATTCCTTGTAACTACCCTCTGTATTGGTTGGTACGAAAAGCCGACTAAAGCATTCATGCATGGGTATACTCTACCCGCAAGAGAGTTGTGGACAGCCTGAAACACGGGCGATATTTTATTCAAAAAATGAATGAAATTAATGCTCGGGGAGAGTTTCAGACAAGTATTAAGTAATTTTCCAAACGCACACATACATCAACAAACAAACAAACGTACATGAACACACGCACACACACACACAACACACACACTATACGCACACATCACACACAAACTATACGCACACAGCACACACACACTATTCGCACACAGCATACACACACTATACGCACACATCACGCACAAACTATACGCACACAGCACACACACACTAGACGCACGCTATACACCCTGCACACACAACACACACAACACAAACAACACACACACACAACATGCAGCATACACACAATACACAACATTCACAACACAAACAACGCACAGCACATACAAAATACACACACAACGTACACAGCCTACACACAGCGTACACAACTACATACACACACATATCACACACGAAACACACAACACGCACTATGCATACATTCTCACAAACACACACAAACGTCACTCGCACTAACACACACACACACACACACACACAAAACACAGGTCACACACAACTTACACACAGATTACACACAAATATCCTAAGAAATGACGTCGGCTGGCAGCGTTAGATATCCCAAGAATGAGCCAATACCAAAGATAAACAAATTGCCTATAACTCGCTAACGCTTGCTTGGATCAATACGGCACCAAGTGCATTCGATTCCTTGATTAAAATAAGAGTTTAGAAGTTCGCCACCGAATTTTCGAAAAAACGCACCCTTCGCGAGTTTTGTGGCGCTCAAGTACAGATTTGACTTACACTGCTATACGGGAAAATCGATAATTCTCAGAAACAACGTCGAAGATCGGAACGAATTAAAAATGTCTCGATTAGTAAATGATATAGATGTGCAAATATATGTGTAATATAAGTATCGTAAATAATGGCGCCGGCTGACAGAGTGAAATATCCCAAGAGTGAGCCAATACCAAAGATAAACAAATTGCCTATAACTAGATAACGCTTGCTTGGATCAATACGGCACCAAGTGCATTCGATTCCTTGATTAAAATAAGAGTTTAGAAGTTCGCCACCGAATTTTCGAAAAAACGCACCCTTCGCGAGTTTTGTGGCGCTCAAGTGCAGATTTGACTTACACTGCTATACGGGAAAATCGATAAATCTCAGATACAGCGTCGAAGATCGGACGCTCGATAAATCTCAGATACAGCGTCGAAGATCGGACCGAATCAAAAATGTCTCCATTAGTAAATGAAATAGATGTGCAAATACAGGGTGATCCAGAAAAATAGGTAACATATATATGTATATATTCCGATTCAAAAAATTAATTCGAGTATAACCCCGTCGGAATTTTTAAAAAATATTAATTAGGCGAGGCGTAATTAATTTTTGAAATGGGCCAATCAGAGGCCGGATTAGGGAAGAAAGGTGAGCGGCGTTGCCGCGCAAGTCTAATGCAACAGGTCAACGAGCGAAGCGGCCGAGGCGCCTGAACATAGCTAATGCGTATAGCAGAAGCGAAGATCGCGAAAGCGAATGAATCGCAAAATATATTTAACGAGATTGATTGTATGAATAAAATGTACAATCAAGGAAATGATTTTTATTAAAGTCTGAATTAGACCGAAGACTAATAAATTCATTACTACTATTATTAATTTACTTACTAAATCTATGATTCGCGTGCGTTACAAATATGAGATTATTACAGTTTTTAATCTCATCGTTTTTACATTAATTTATTGAAACCTTTATGACGGATTTTAAGACAACAAAATTTTGAATTGAATTAAGTTTTGTGTACAATATAGCCAATAAATACGTTTGCCATAAAGCTATATTGCTACATATTGGAAATATATTAATTAATTTTGCAAGTATATTGGCAACAATATTGCTAGGTAAATAATTCCTAGTCCGTGTAAAATGAAATTTAGCTCAAGCCTCAATTCTCCGTTTAAAAAACATAATGCTACCGCGAGCGCTCTCCGACGTTCGCGCTCATCAAATTTTGTACTCGCGGAGTAAGCCCACCGCGGACGCTCTCCGACGTCCGCACTGCAAGAGCAAACGTGCTCGATAAAAGTTACTTCGTCAAAATTACAATTCATTGTGTTTCAGACTTACTTAATAAATATATTGGAAAACTCGTTCCAAATGTTTAGAATAATAATTGCAATAGTCTGGCTGTTGAATTGAATTGAGTGTTCAATATACAAAATGCCAATGAATAACTACCATAAATTCGCAATATATTGGTAATATATTAGCAATAATATTGCTAGTAAGTTAATTCCGAGTCCGTGTAAAATAAAATCTAGCTGAACCCTCGATAAAGTTTTATAATAGTCTAGGAATCATCTAGCTATAATATATCTATAATATGTTTACGTATACCAAATATTTTTAAACTGAGTTTTTATAATATATTAGTATATACTGAACAAATCGTTATCATTAAAATTAATTGGATCATATCTTTACTAAAAATCGGTATTATGAGAAATCGTGGATTTATGTCACGCATCTTAGTAATTATTCGGATGACCAAAGACAGACGTTCATTCACGTTTTCATCCACTTGAGGTAATAAAAGATCATCGATTCGTCGGTAGTATTGACAATTTGGAAGACACGAAACATATTGGCGATATATTGATAATACTTTGGCAATATGTTGGTAAATATTGGCAACATATTGGCAATATATTGACAATACTTTGGCAACATATTGGCAATATATTGGCAACATATTGGCAAAATATTGACAATACTTTAGCAACATATTGGCAATATATTGATAGTACAAATAATAAATACCCGCGAAAAAAAAGTAAAGTTTATATGAACTTTATATAATATTAGGTTTGGCTAAACTTGATATGGGGTTCGCCAACGAGACTGAGCCGAACTTGTGCAATTGACTGTTCAAGTTTGGTGAAAGTATATCAAATGTTCAGCTGAAATTCATATAAAGTTTTTATAAAGTTTTTTTACAATTACTGACAAATAAAATATAGTTTATACTAAGTTTAGCTGAACTCAATATTAACGTGATAGCAAGTTCAGGTTTATAAAGTCATATAATGTTGATATCAACATATCCAAAGAAAAATTTTAAAAATCTGCTTTAACTGACATCAGTAAGAATACATCGGTTAGAAAAACGGAGATTTATTCCAAAAAATTCGAATCCGTCACTGAAAAGTGTTATCCATTTCCTAAGTTTTGAAGACATAACCTGAAAGAAGAAATTGAAAAAACCACATAGTATCTATTTTCACCATTTTTCTAACCGATGCATTCTTACTGATGTCAGTTAAAATAGATTTTTAAAATTTTTCTTTGGGTATGTTGATATTAATATTATATGACTTTATAAACCTGAACTTGCTATCACGTTAATATTGAGTTCAGCTAAACTTAGTATAAACTATATTTTATTTCTCAGTAATTGTAAAAAAAAACTTTATAAGAACTTTATATGAATTTCAGCTGAACATTTGATATACTTTCGCCAAACTTAAACAGTCAATTGCACAGTTGATTCCGAGTCCGTGTAAAATAAAATCTAGCTGAACCCTCGATGAAGTTTTATAATAGTCTGGGAATCATCTAGCTATAGTATATCTATAATATGTTTACGTTTACCAAATATTTTTAAACTGAGTTTTTATAATATATTAGTATATACTAAACAAATCGTTATCATTAAAATTAATTGGATCATATCTTTACTAAAAATCGGTATTATGAGAAATCGTGGATTTATGTCACGCATCTTAGTAATTATTCGGATGACCAAAGACAGACGTTCATTCACGTTTTCATCCACTTGAGGTAATAAAAGATCATCGATTCGTCGGTAGTATTGACAATTTGGAAGACACGAAACATATTGGCGATATATTGATAATACTTTGGCAATATGTTGGCAACATATTGGCAACATATTGGCAATATATTGACAATACTTTGGCAACATATTGGCAATATATTGATAATACAAATAATCAATACTTAACGAAATACACTTTTAACTGCAAGATTTAAGCTATACTTTCATAAGCACTTTCAGACATACATACTGCCATAAAATTAGCCATACTACAATATCAACTTTTGATTCCTTGTAACTACCCTCTGTATTGGCTGGTACGAAAAGCCGACTAAAGAAAAATCATGGAAGAATAGATATTTTAAATAAGAAAATAGTATGAAATGTCTATTTCTCGTAAAAGCGTAATTTTTATCCCTTATAACTACCCTCCTGCATTCGGGACGTCAAAAAAATTTCTCACACTGGTTTGTGCTTTGAGTTAAAGTACAAAAAGACAATTTAAAAAGATCAATAAAGGGCAGAGGACTTTAAATAACAAAATAACCTATTAAATTGTCTATTTCTCGATAAAAATCGCAATTTTCATCCCTTATAACTGCCCTTCTGTATTTTGTTGGTAAATAAAACTTCTCACACAGGTTTGTGCCATGGGTTAAAGTATAAAAAGAGTATTTAAAAAAATCAAGAAAGGACAGACTTCTTTAAATAACAAAATAACCTATGAATATATCTATTATTCGATAAAAATCGCACTTTTCATCCCTTATAACTACCCTCTTGTATTTCGTTGGTGGATAAAACTACTCACACAGGTTTGTGCTACTAATGCAAGTACGAGAAGATGATTTAAACAAATCAATAAAGGGTAGAGGTCCTTAAATAACAAAATAACCTATGAAATTGTCTATTTTTCGATAAGAATCGCACTTTTCATCCCTTATAACTACCCTCCTGAATTTGGGTGGTCGATAAAACTTCTAATACTGATTTGTGCCATGAGTTCAAGAACAAAAAGAGTATTTAAAAAAATTAATAATGGGCAGAGGTCTTTAAATAACAAAACAACCTATGAAATTGTCTATTTTTCGATAAAAATCGCACTTTTCATCCCTTTTAACTACCCTGCTGTATTTTGTTGGCCGATGAAACATTTTACACGGATTTTTGCTACAAATGCAAGTACGAGAAGATGATTAAAAAAAATCTTATTACACAGCTTGGTACTGTAAATACTAGTAGAATGTAATAATATACATAAATCATCGAAAGGCAAATTCTTTGAATTAGTAAATATCCCAGTGAAATATCGTTTTAATGTAATCGTAATATGAAAAAATGTATATTCTATTGATATAGTTATTAATGAGAAAGAACGAAGGAATTCAATCTGACAATAAATATTTTTATTTAATATAAACTATTTATAAAATATTTGACATAAATAAAATAGAAATTCTGCACTATTTATTTATACGTTGTCCCTCGCTCTCGCACCTCTTGGACAATGTTCAAAAGGTTCCCCATTTTGAGCAATACATGCTCTTGCGCGGCGTATTATGTCCTCGGTAGCTCTCCGTACTACACTGTCCGGTACATTTCTGGCATGCATTTCTATGCGGTTCCGCAGCTCTCCTTCATTTTCTGGTGCGCCGTTGTGGTAAACTTCTTCTTTTGAGTGGCCCCAAAAGAAATAGTCTAGCGGATTCATGTCCGGTGATCGAGCTGGCCACGCCGTTGGTCCTCCACGTCCTATCCATCTGTCCGGATAAAAATTATTTAAGTGGTTACGTACACCTCTAAAATAATGGGATGGTGCTCCGTCGTGCATGAAAATGAGGTTCTCCTGCTGTTCTCGTGTCAAGAAAATGTTTAGCAGACGCGGAAGAACATTTTGTAAAAATTCTAAATAATTGGGTCCGTTCAGCCTTTCTGGTAGAACCCACGGTCCAATTACTTGATTATCTACTAGACCAGCCCAGACGTTGATTGAGTATTTGTGCTGAAATGTATCTGTAAAAGGGTAGGAAGCAAAACATATTTGTAAATTAATAGAGAATAAATATTGGTTTTAAATAAACAGAAGTAGTACAGTAGGTGGTTTATTATAAAATATATTTTTGGTGCTACCTTCTCTAGCCAGGAATGGATTCTCATGGGCCCAGTAATGCTCGTTATGAGCATTTATCATTCCTGTTCGCACATAAGTTGCTTCGTCTGTCCACAGGATTCGACTAAGTATGCCAGGGTCCTCTTCATACGCCCCAACAATTAAATTGCTAAAAAGGAGTCGATTCTCTCGATCACCTTCCACTGTAAATAAAATAAATTTTAAAAATAAGTGGTTATCAGTATACGAAGCAGATCAGAAACGATATAAAAATTTTATTTTGTAAAACTCTTTTAGTTACGTAAATAAGAGAAATTAACAAAAATGATGTAATCGTATCAATTTCACGATAAACAATAATAACAAATTTTTAGTTAATATTAATGGAATTATTTTGTAATACCTTAAAAATTCCCAGAATTCCCAAGAACTCCTGTAAATAATGAAAATATCCAGAAATTCTCGAAAAACTCTGTAATTAATACAACAAATCTCAGAATTCCCAAAAATTCCAGTAATTAATTAAAATATTCCAGGATTCCCGAAAAATCCTGTAATTAATGCTGTTTATAAGTCTCGTGAAATAGGAAAAGAAATTATTAAGTAAATTAATATAAAGGCAATTATTATGTGAGTTCGGTGGTTAGGATAGGTGGAGGATCGTGCCAGATAATAAAGATACACAATTTAAAGTGAAAATAGAATTAAATTTATTTTAACGTAAATTAAATATATCGGCATTAAAAAACCCCAGTTGATGTGGGGAAAAAGCCTTGATATATATCTAAATATCTAATTTATCCTGATATAATTACTAAATAACTTACATTAAACTTATTACAATTGGAAACTGTTACTAAACTAGGAATAATAATAATAACAATAATAATAGTAATAATAACGGACTATGAATACATAAAATGGAATCGCTCGCGCAACTAGCGATCCTTCCCTTACGTGTACGCTGGCGTCGCGATCCGGTGTGTTCCAACACAATCCAGGATTCGACACGATCACGGTCGACCACCTGGATGTAACGGCGATGTTTAGTCCAGTTATATCAAGCGATCACGCTAATATTGAGATGTCCAAAGATTGGGCAGGCACTGCCCAGGTATTCACACACACACGCACAGAAATCGCGAACACCAGATACACGTCACACAATACTTTATAATCAACCTCGCAAAATGATCAATAACACACAATGCCGTGAAAAGGTACAAGTTGCCCGGTTGCTGGCTAGACTCGAAGTCTCGCTCGTCCGTCAAAGATCTGTCAATCAAGGTCTTGGTCAGGGTTAAGGTGGGGATGTATTCCATGTGTAGTTCCCTTTAGCGTACCATTCGGTATATCGCTGTTTATTTCAACTCACTAGCAGTCGACAATCGAGAAACATATGGTTAGAGCTAGGTATATACGGGGACACGACGGCTGCCTACTCTACCGCTCATAAAACTCCTTTGAAATTCCCGTGAAACAATGAACTATGGTTCTATTTGGGAATTCCCTTGTCATTTGTTCTTCCAACGTGTTGGCCATGCCGCTTAAAATACGTATTTTCTTATGGTATGCTTCTAAACGCTCATATATTAAGAAAAACGCGCGTAAATACGTGACAAAAGGGATGGCAAAATGATTTACTCTTAACCGTGCCTTTTTTTCAAATTTAAAGCGTATAAATACGCGAACACACCGCCCGCCTTCGTCCACCGGACGAATATTTACGTATAAGAGAGCTAATGATTAGTTCGTACAGTGCTTTGTTTGATTCATCGCTCCTTTATTGTATTGTTAATCAATACTCCAAAAACGTTGTATAATTTCATCTAATTTGTTTTCCGTCGCGCAATGTAACGTCTGGGATGCCGCCCGCCGTGACGCGATCGTACAAACTGGACCGGAGACTATCCATCCGAGGACTGTATCTTGTGCAACCAAACCTGAATCGGCAAATTTCTTAACTTCTGAGCGAATCAGCTGACTGTATATATCCGCGCCTAATATAACATCGATTGAGTCCGGTATATAAAAATGTGGATCTGCGAGAGATAAGCTTGAAAATATACTCAAATCGAGACCCATCGGGCGACGCGCTGGTAAACGGGAAGTTAATTTCGGAAGTATAAAAGCATCAGTTTCAATTTCTATGGAAGCCTCAGTCAACGATTTTATTGTAAATCGCGTGGCAAATCGTGCCGTACCCGCGGTATTAGTACCTAGACCAGTTAATGGGACGTTTACCCGACGTTTAGTTAGTCCGACCAGACTCGCGACAGAGTTTGTAACAAAGGAAGCTTCGGATCCTTGATCGAGTAAGGCTCGTACGCGTGTTTGATTTCCGTTTGGTCCAACGAGTGTTAGTTGAGCGGTTGCTAAAATAACATGATAACTTCGCGGAGAGAAGCTTGTTGTAAGAGCGTTCACGCTACTTGCGGAATTAACGTCTTCGTCATCAGTTTTTACTGGTTTACTATCCCGGTTATCAAAGGAAGCGTTACTAGTCGATGAACTAAGATGAATCATGGTATGATGCCGTTCTTTACAGGTCGCGCATTTACTTAATGAGACACATTCGGAGACTCTATGTGGCCCGAGGCAATTAAAACAGAGCTGCAATCGACGTACGTCTCGACGACGTTCATATGGCGTTTTGGCTTTAAACCGATAGCATTGGTAAAGGGCGTGCGTGTTATCGCACAACGGGCATTTTACTTTTCGATCTGTGCGAGTCTGTGAACTAGACGCGTGATATACTTTTCGCGCACTTGAAAGAGGTTTCGTCGGCGGAACTAACCTTCTATCCGATGTACTACCTTCAGACGCGATCATGCTCAGAGTTTGAGATCTTTGTTCCAAAAATTCTGCTAACTCACTAAATTTTGGAAACCGCTCGAGTGAATTCGCGTTATTATTATCAAGCGTAGCATTAATAAGAGTGCGGCGATCCTTTATGCTTAAATCGGCTTCCCAAGCTTTGCGCGAATCGGGGTCTAAACGTGCAGCTAAAATAAAAACAAACCATACATCCCAATATTCGACAGGCATCTGTAAATTTGTTAGCGCGCGAATAATGCGTTGAGCTTCGTCCGCGAAACTTCGTAATTCCACCGCAGATTCTTTCTTTAGATAGGGCATATCTAAAAGTGCTCGCAAATGATTATTAACAATGAGTCGCGGATTGTGAAAACGCGCTTTCAATGCCTGCCAAGTCGTCAGATAGTTTGCGTTCGTAGTAGCAACGTTCTTTACAAGGTCGGCCGCGGTACCTCTTAAACAAGTTTTTAAATATTGCAATTTCGTCGCGTTGGATAATCGAGATGCATTATGAACTAATGTCGTGAACAAATCACAAAAATTCTCCCAATCTTCATATCTACCGGAGAATGAAGGTAGGTCTAGTTTTGGGAGCTTAGCCGCGCGGGGTTCGAATTCAGTCATTCGGTAAGTAGGTGATCCCGATGGTAGAACAGTTTCTGTCAGTGTCAAGTCTGATTTTAATGTTAAAAGAAAGTCAAGTGTATCTTCATATAATACTTGTAGTTTTGTCATTACTCCGCTGGTAGTATAAGAGTCAATTGCGGCCTCATCGCGTACAACGATCTCCTCGTGTGTCGATCGCGCATCGCTCCAAACCTCCTTCAACGTTTCGATACGGGAATTAACGATATTTAAATTAAAACTATCACGCGCCTTCTCCTTTAGTCGAGTGCTCAACAGTTCAATTTCTGATACACGCGCGTTTTGTAAAGATACAAGCTTTTTTAAGGCTAACGGAGCCATTTCTCTTTGTAACTCAGATAATAAGTTTTAACACACAATAGCAAATAAAAATCACAAATACCGACACTTGAGCACATTCACACAAACGCAAATTATTGCTAGATTAACTACCTTAAATATTTAATCTGAAACGAAGAATTAATACATACGGAAGTTACAATCAATAACCTTAAACGCAAAACTTAAAATAGCACAGCGCAGTTCGATAATTTAAACAAGACGTATCAGCAAACACGTTATAAAATATAATTGTTAACCTGAAGCGAATCGATATACAAATAACTACTGATAAGATGTAAATTTTAGTATATTAGATTTTTGTCTCCTTTTATATATCAAGTATTGAACCGTATCATTAAATCTAGCACAATTCCACCTTCCTCACCCGGGGCACCATGTTTATAAGTCTCGTGAAATAGGAAAAGAAATTATTAAGTAAATTAATATAAAGGCAATTATTATGTGAGTTCGGTGGTTAGGATAGGTGGAGGATCGTGCCAGATAATAAAGATACACAATTTAAAGTGAAAATAGAATTAAATTTATTTTAACGTAAATTAAATATATCGGCATTAAAAAACCCCAGTTGATGTGGGGAAAAAGCCTTGATATATATCTAAATATCTAATTTATCCTGATATAATTACTAAATAACTTACATTAAACTTATTACAATTGGAAACTGTTACTAAACTAGGAATAATAATAATAACAATAATAATAGTAATAATAACGGACTATGAATACATAAAATGGAATCGCTCGCGCAACTAGCGATCCTTCCCTTACGTGTACGCTGGCGTCGCGATCCGGTGTGTTCCAACACAATCCAGGATTCGACACGATCACGGTCGACCACCTGGATGTAACGGCGATGTTTAGTCCAGTTATATCAAGCGATCACGCTAATATTGAGATGTCCAAAGATTGGGCAGGCACTGCCCAGGTATTCACACACACACGCACAGAAATCGCGAACACCAGATACACGTCACACAATACTTTATAATCAACCTCGCAAAATGATCAATAACACACAATGCCGTGAAAAGGTACAAGTTGCCCGGTTGCTGGCTAGACTCGAAGTCTCGCTCGTCCGTCAAAGATCTGTCAATCAAGGTCTTGGTCAGGGTTAAGGTGGGGATGTATTCCATGTGAAGTTCCCTTTAGCGTACCATTCGGTATATCGCTGTTTATTTCAACTCACTAGCAGTCGACAATCGAGAAACATATGGTTAGAGCTAGGTATATACGGGGACACGACGGCTGCCTACTCTACCGCTCATAAAACTCCTTTGAAATTCCCGTGAAACAATGAACTATGGTTCTATTTGGGAATTCCCTTGTCATTTGTTCTTCCAACGTGTTGGCCATGCCGCTTAAAATACGTATTTTCTTATGGTATGCTTCTAAACGCTCATATATTAAGAAAAACGCGCGTAAATACGTGACAAAAGGGATGGCAAAATGATTTACTCTTAACCGTGCCTTTTTTTCAAATTTAAAGCGTATAAATACGCGAACAAATGCAAATATCCCGAAGTACTTTAATATCCCAAAAAATTCAATAATTAGTGCAAATATCCCGAAATAACTTAATAACCGGCGACGGAGAAGTTTTTTTTATAATATAGAACGCAATTGTAGTTTAAACGTCGCAACAATAATTTAATTGATTATAAAATTGTGTTACTTACATATCTCATGAATACGTCGATATTTAAAAGGGTGCTGCCCATCTTCTTTCATAACCCTTTGGCAGGTTGAATACGACGTGCCTAGGTGAAGTGCAGTTCGCCGTAAACTCGTCGTAGGATCCTCGGCAAAACAATTAAGGATTCCTACATCGTTGTCCGCCCTGGCTTCTCTTTGACGGCCTCCATCAGGATTTCGTACCCGCACACATCCTGTCTCAACTACGCGTTGGTAAACGCGAGTAAACGTGGCAGCGTCGGGATGTCGTCGGTTCGGAAACCGTACCCGATACTCTTCGGCTGCTCTGCGACCTACCTGATCACATGCACCATACGCTATCAACATATCCGCGTATTCCTGGTTCGTGTAACAAGCAGCATTACGTGCGTGTAATTCGGCCATAACCTCACGATGTTTAAACATATAAAGCACTAATCCGAATGGTTCGATAAAGGAATGTAAGAAACAACGGATGAACAAAAACAAAACACACTCGAGATGCAATGATTTGAACATAGTCGTTTATCATCTAACATTACATTTACGTAAACGATTAAATGAAAATAATATGAAAAACTTGAGATAATTTTCAGATTAGATTATATTAAATATATAATTAAGGGGTAGTTATAAGGGATGAAAATTGCGATTTTATCGAAAAATTGACAATTTCAGACGTTATTTTGTTATTTAAGGTCCTCCGCCCTCTATTGATTTTTTTAAATAGTCTTTTTGTACTTAAACTCATGGCGCAAACCAGTGTGAGAAGTTTTATCGACCACCCAAATACAGGAGAGTAGTTATAAGGGATGAGAAGTGCTTTTTTAACGAGAAATAGATATTTCCATAGGTTATTTTGTTATTATAAAATACCTGTCTTTCGTTGATTACTTTAAATCATCTTCTCGTACTTGCATTTGTAGCAAAAATCCGTGTAAAATGTTTCATCGGCCAACAAAATACAGCAGAGTAGTTAAAAGGGATGAAAAGTGCGATTTTTATCGAATAATAGATAATTTCATAGGATATTTTGTTATTTAAAGTCCTCTGCCCTTTATTGATTTTTTTAATTCGTCTTTTTGTACTTGAACCCATTGCACAAATCAGTATTAGAAGTTTTATCATTGATTAAATACCTGAAACTTATTAAAATTCCAATAAATCCAATTATATAACAGGTATAACTGCTTATACCTACTATTTTGTGTTTGTAAGCAGCATAGAGAGTGAAAAGTATCAGTAACTAACATTAAATAGTATATTTTAGTATTATTGAAGAATATTAGTGCCATATTGTTTGAATGCCAGTATACGGTTACTATGTTTTTTTTCATAAAATGCATTCGCTCTCTTTTTTTAAGAAATTTGCCTAAAGACACCATAACTTTGTCTGAAATGCTCTGCCGCACTCAAACTTTGCATCATTTTAAAGGTAATTAATCATGGATGAATTAGATTCTTGGATGGATGAAATATTTTTGATCGTACAACCCTTTTTTTTACTACAAAGGTACGCGAATTTAACCAACATAGGAAAAAATGTATCACTAATTTGAAATCACGGATCACAACACTTTATTTACTTAAAATCTCATAATTAATAATTGAGGTATTAATCCTCCATCAAATCAAGCCGCGATACCGAAAATAATCCATATACGAATAATCAATACATCAACGAAATAAAACGTGGCCGGCGGACAGTCCACTTACCGCACGCGAGTCGATATCTCCGAAATCCTCCAACAATAATATTTCCTTGATTTCCTCTCAAATAATCCTTTATTAAACAACAAACTTTCTATGCCAACCCCTTCTCCTTCCAACAATATCTATCTTCACTACAACAATAATCCAAGTAATCCACAATTTCCAAAATAATACTTGATAACTTCGTAAAACACCGGCGTCTCTTTTAACGGATCAGCTAGTAATAATCCTCTCCTCCTTTTTCCGCTTTCTTCTTCCTTTTTCCTAAATTTCCGTCAAGGCCGACCCGCAACGCTGTCAACTTCCTTCATTTGAAAATGGCACCCGTTTTCTCATTATTGGCAGGTCAACAGGTGCTATCGATCCTACTGCCACCTTCATTCCTTCCGTACTATCCATTCAAATTTAGCGGTGCGAATATTATCGTCAAGTACCAAGTGTTA
Source organism: Theocolax elegans (assembly GCA_026168455.1). NCBI lineage: Eukaryota > Metazoa > Arthropoda > Insecta > Hymenoptera > Cerocephalidae > Theocolax > Theocolax elegans. The sequence goes on along the minus strand of JANSJX010000270.1, from coordinate 3,806 downwards.
GCTGGGCTAGCGCCTCCACTTGTGCAATTCGCACTTCTTTTCTCTCTCTTACGCACGGGAGTTGAGTCCGAGAGAGTCCCGCGCTTCGTTGCGCCGGCGCGCTCTCTCGGTAGTCCTCGAAGTGCAAGCGAGTGAGCTTCCCCCTCTCCGCCGCCGCCTATGTACACGCATACGGCAGTACTGCTTCGCGCGCGAGCCTGTTCTCTCTCGGTCTCTCTTACTTTCGTGTTTACGAATAATCCGAACCTGGTGCGACTTCACGGCAACGACGTCTACGAGGGAAGGAGTATCCATCATCCGGAGGTGTTGTTCGTGCGGGTCGGCGTCTCCATCATATTCCATCACCAACAGCTAGTAACCTCTCTCTCTTCTTCAACTAGCTCGACGTTTTACGGTAAGTGTTATTTGTTTATTCTTCTCCCTCTCTCTCCAACATATAAAATAAACCAAATCACTTCTATTATTTCCCATCCTTTCCTTTTATTTATTCAAACAATTCGGTGATGAGAATGGCTCAGGCTTTCTTGTTATTCATTGTTTACTTTTTCCTAACCTCTCTAATACCACATGTCATGCACGGGCATTACCTGTGTTAGGTAAGTTGTTTCAATAATAGTATCTTTGGTTCATTACCTATATTATTATTATATATTTTTGTTTTAGGTACTGGACGACGACAAGGTTTTTAATATTATTTTATTATGTGAGTTATTTACTACCTCACAAACTCTATAATTCTCCATCCGTATTAAAGTTACTGAATAACCATATTTATTTTCTATAAAGGCAATATGTGTTTGATTCTTTGGCAACTGTATAAAATTTAATAATTATATATGAACTAATGGGTATAGGATTTTTTTATTTTAAGGTTAGGTGAAACAAGTATCACGTATAATTTTTTTCAGATTTTTATTTACGAATTTACAGAAAATTTTTGGATTTTTAAAAGTAGATCCCTGTAATTTGGCTATCACATTTTCTTAAAATAAAAAATATTAACGTAAAAACAAAAATTATGTGACTTGAAATCGTTAAGGTACTAACTAAAGTGTATTATTGACATTAAACTTAATTGTTTAATGTAATTACATTAACATTAAAACAATTAGAATAAGTATAATGTCAAAAATTGAATCTGTCGAGTTTTCCATGATCGGTGTTTTTTTGGGTGGGTCATATTTTTCAACTTCTAGTGCACATAGAGGTCTAAAATTTTGCACACACATTACAATATGAAAAATAAGTAAGAAAAAAATTAAATAAAAATTATTGAATGCTTATGTTCAATAACTGTTGGTAAAAGTTGTTAAAAAATGTAAAACCTTGCAAAAACACACAAAATTCAATTAAATACTTATTGTTAAGTGTTTATAATGTATATTACGTTAAACTTAATTGTTTAATATAATTAAATTAACATTAAAATAATTAGAATAAGTATAATGTCAAAATTGCATCTGCCGATTTTACAAGTGTCGGTGAATTTTCAACTTCTTGTATACTTAGATTATATAATCTTATACAAAAAATAGGGTTGAAAATTTGAAATTAAAAATACTTGGAGATTAAGTTTTCAAAATTAGTTGTTCGTTAATCTATGCTGTAATGTAATAGCTACGCTGTACATACTTGTGAGGCAAGCCTCACTTAATTATTTAAGAAAAGAGGTAGTGTAAATGATAGAGATGAGAGAGTAGTGAGAGAGATGGATGTGGAGAAGTGACAGGTGAAGGTTAGGACTGCGGTAGTTCGTATATACCGGCCCGAGCCACTCTCATTACCGGGAAATCGCGAATGAGAGTTTATGCAAGAATAATAAAAAGGAATATTTCGGTTTGTTGAGGATGATGGATACAAGGGAAGGATTGGCGGTTAATAATAACACACAGCACCGGACATACTGTGTACGAGTATCAAGGTACGAGAGAAGCAGCTGACGACATCGTGGTAGCCCGTGTATATTAATCGGACACACCGTCCCGTGGCGACACCGTAAGAAAATCGGCAAACTACCGACGGCACCGATCACCGCGTGCGCGCGCAAAGCCGAGAGAGATAGAGAGATGTTGACCGCGTGCGTCGAGTAAGAGAGTGACGACGCGCACACTGCACGCGCACGTCGAGTATAGGTGAGAGCGGTGCGCCAGAGGGGGAACAACTACGAACGGGCTGATATTCACGCGTACCCATGTAAGAGGAAAGGAGATAGACAGCTGTCCCGGTGCATTGGTGGAGGCGTTAGCGGATACGTACATATAGCGGATAAAATAAAATGGCGAACGTACACTAGCGGAATTGGAAGGAAAATAGGTGGCGTTACGGACGATTATCGGTACGTCTACTACCACCGATCTGGCGGAGATGATAGCGGAAAGGGAGAACAACTAGCTCCACTATCGGTAGCGGATAATATGAATCGGAGAAGAGGGACGAGACTCCTTCCCCAACCGCCATAAAGTACAGACGTGTTGCGAGAAACATAGCGAATAAGTAGCTATTTTGAGATCCCTTGAGATTGGAAAGGAGATTGTAATATTGAGTTGACTGAGAAGTTATCAGACGATTAACGTAGCGAGGGATACCCGAAATTCAAGTGTTAGAGATCAAGTCACGAAAGAGATAATTAATTCGTATAAAGGAGAGTTTTCGACTTGCGGTGAGTGAGGAAGTACAGCGTATTGTAAGGTAAGAGAGTGTGATAAAAGGACGTTCCGTAAATATTGTAAAGTAGAATAGCCGCGCGAAGATCGACAATTTAATCGATTTAGTAAACAGTACGAGGATTAGCGGTAGCGGTCAAATCAAACCCGAATTTATTATTATATTTTCTGTAGTGTTTCGCGGCGAATTACTGAATTGCGCGGATTAATTCGTATGTAATATATTGATCGATAAATCAGCGGGATTTCCGAAAGCGTTTGTAATTATTGTATATTTAATTAATGATAATTAAAGTGTTGATAATTGTTATGTTGAATTGAAAAGATTGATTTTATAACCCGAGCAAATTATGCAAATTCCTTACAACGTGGTTCCGCCATCTTTCCCGTGATGGCAACGTGGAGCCCGCGACCCTGAATAGGCTTGATGTTGGTTTCACCGATAACTGGCGCCCAATTAATTTAAATTGTTACCGGATAATAATTATTAATTAGTTATTACTATTTATTTGTTGTAAGCCACAGTGACATGTTGCACTACGGGAACGACTCGTTAAGAATCAAAAGTGCAACGTCACAAATGGCGCCCAACGTGGTTTATGCCGGAAGTACCCATAGTATAACAAATAATACTTATTGTAATTTCAATCGAAATTTAGCACATTATAATATTATATGCCCAGAGTATTCTGATAAATAAATCTTAAATTAAATAATTCAAAGAACGTACGAGTAACATTAAATTTTGTACAAACCCACATAGTTTATACTTATAAATGGCGGCTTCCGCCTTGAACACACGTGCGACCACGTTGTAAGCTTTTATTAATTTGCGATTAATAGCGTAGGAACGGAACGTCCAAGCGTAGAATTGAATGACTGATAAACTATTATTTTTTGTGATTCTGCCCATTTTATGTGTTTTTCCTTGAAAATTAATTTTCTTTTTATGAATTTAAATTATATTTTTAAATATTCGTCTACACTACTTTCCTCAAAATAAGAGAGAAGTTGCTGATATCTAGTGTTACATCATATACAATATATATATATCTACATTTTTATATATATTTTATGTTATTTATGTATGATCATTAGCGGAAAATATTATTTTCAGTAATTAGAGTGAAAGATTTAGATGCT
>JANSJX010000269.1:0-41929 GCA_026168455.1 Theocolax elegans | reverse complement strand
CTGTGCTAAATTAAACAAAAAAATTTAAATAATAAAGAATGAGCAGAATCTAACCATTATAAAACTTTATATATAAAAATATTTTGTTTTCTAAGATTACTTATATCTTTTCAAACCGTTTAATTTCGGATCGAATCACTAAAAAAATGTACTTTTACGTTCAAAATCTAAATAGCTATCATAGTCCACATAAAATAAGATTACGTATTTTATACAGTTTTATAACATTTTATACCAATGAAACCTCTAACGAATATTATAAATTATACTTTGTCACATATCGATGTACTTAACCTTTAGACTGCCGGCGTGGCTCATATATGAGCCACCTGTGACCTTGACAACTACTCTAGAGATATGAGGTGTTTTTATGTATAAATTTTGCACATCAACAATATCAATTTATAAGGCAAAAATGCCAGCAGTCTAAAAGTTAAATCTGTATAGATGACTATCCGTCTGGAAAAAGATTTACTGGGAAAATAATATTTCCTTAAAACCTACAAATGAAATCTAATTCTTAGTTCTAATTATTTTACTATCGAAAACTGACACGCTCGCTGAAGCTCGATCGACTATTTGTCGGTCTTTCCCTTATTTAATACATACATTTTAAATAATATAACATTACACAAATTCAATTAATATGATTGTATAACTAAATTAAGTACAATTTGTAATTACCTAGATTAAAAATATAAAATTTGTATTAATATGGGGCATGTTACAAAATTTTCTGTCTTATTTTTATAATAAAATACTTGCAATGTCGCTTCTGTTGGTATGATTGTAAGAAAAAGTATTTGTTCTATTGTACATATAAGTTATATAAAGATGTAATAAAACTATACAAAAGTATTTTATAATCAATGTAGTTATTTAATCTATTTCATTAACTGTTTACAAATATTGTAAGTGCCTGTAAAAAGTAAATTAGGCGCACTAAAATTATAAATAATTATATTATTATTTATAGTATACATTAGACTGCGTTGTTTGGATATGGCACCGAAAAACAGGTGCCGGGCAGATTCGCACATGCTGCTAGACAAAAGGGAATTTAGCGCCGGGTCCCCTTACCACGCTGTGATCGGTAGTACGTTTTTGGTTGCCGTGGGCAGATCTCTCGGCGCTACCGGCAGCGCCGTCGCTGCTGCTTTCCTTTTTCCGTGGTATATGGATGTTAACACCGCCTCCTCTTGCAGAATTTGGACGGTCTTTGCGGAGCGCGATATAATTTGGAATAAATAGTTTTTTGTATGAACTGAGGTAGTTTCGGAGATGCAGGCTATGTCTATTTCATGGTTTTCGAGGAAGGCTTGAAGTTCGAGGGTTTTATTATGGGTTAGAATGCCGTTGGCATTCCAGATGATGATAGAGAGATTTTTAGGGGTTGAAGGAGCCATGAGTTAGGGATTGAAGAATTGTGGTGAGTTCGCTGGTAGCTTTTATTAGAGCAGGGACAAGAGTTTGTAATATTGGTAGGATCGATTGAGTAGATTGGGTGGAAGTAGGGTAGTTGTGAGCTAGATGGGGGTTGTAAGGGGGAGGGGGAGAAGTGCTTGGTAAAGAAGTATGATGCTGGGTGGGCGGATTTGGAATTGGAATTGGAGTGAAGTTGTATTTAGTCACGTTTGCATAACTTCTGAGTGTAGTCTTGGGGGGAGAGTTGGGTGTCAAAGAAGAGGTTATGGTGGTTGGATTGATGAGGCCAATTTGAGGAGGTGGAGGAGTGGGAGTATTGGGGGATAATTTATTACGTGCTTTGGGGAGACCACGATACGTGGCCCGATGACAGCCTCTAACAGTTGTGGCAAATAGGGGAGAATTTTTTATCTTATGTTTGGGGCATGCGGGGGTGGCGTGGTTGAGGTTGCAGATAGCGCAAACACAGGGTGAATGGCAATAGTTGGCGGTATGATAAAATTTTAGGCAGCGTCTGCATTGAGAGATAAATTTGGGGAGAATCTAAGTAACAAAATAAAAATACCTAATCTAAGATTGCTAGAAATGCCTAATAATAACCCGAAAACAATCTGCATTAAACCTACAAACAAATTGGAGATCTTAAAAACTATAAATGAACTAAAGCTTAAAAACGGCGTAGTTGATGGGATTAATGCAAAAACTATTAAGACTATTGCAATAAACATTGCAGACATTTTGACCTATGTTTTTAATCTATGTAGAGAAAAGTCAATATGGCCTGATCAATTAAAAACAGCAGAAGTAATTCAATTTTACAAGGCAGGAAAGAAAGATGAAATGGGTAACTACAGACCCATATCCTTGATATTCAACATTGCCAAAATTTTTGAAAAACTAATACATGAGAGGATTACTGATTTTATATACAAAAGCAATATACTGAATAAAAAACAATTTGGATTTATTGAAAATTTAGGAACAAAGAATGCATTAAGCATTATAACGAATTCAATATACGAGAAAATTGATCAAAGTAAACCAATTGCCATTACCTTCCTAGATCTTGCTAAAGCTTTTGATACCGTAGATCATTAAATTTTATTAAAAAAATTATATGCATCCGGAGTGAGAGGAAAGGCTGATGATTTGATTAACAACTACTTACCTAAGCAATAGGAAACAAAAACTAAGAAATGGCACGTAAGAAATTGACTATCAAATAATTAAAACAGGTGTTCCTCAGGGAACTATCCTTGGGCTTCTACTTTTTAGGCACGACCGTTATACGGGAGAGCCTTATATTTTGTCATCGAAAAATGTGTTGTTCCACGAATATATCAAAAAGTTATTACCCGATTTAGCTGAAACCTTGAGGGTAGTTTTCTCTACATATAAGAAGGTGCTGGTTTTATTTCCAGCAACATCAGCGGAATCATATTTGAGCTATAACAAAGTTTACATTTATCTAAAAACGGCTTACATTCATTCTTTGTACAATATCTTAAAATATACAAATCTTAGCGAAAAACTTATGTAGAACTATCAAAAAACTTTCTATTAACAAAATGTTTTAACTACAAAGACGCATCTTTTTCCTATGTAACGTAGTACATGATTTTCCACTATTTTTGGCGCTAGAGACTCGCAAAGTCGCTAATACCATCAATTTGAAAATTAAAACTTTCGATGAGACCTGCGATGGCTCGGTCGGTAGAGCGTCGGGCTCGTAATCTGGAGGTCCCAGGTTCGATTCCCGGCTCCGGCCGATTGATACAAGCACCACTGGCGAATGTATTTTCAACAAGTGCTTTCTTCACCAAGACATCGTATGACCTCCGTCGCTGATTAGCACCGGTTTGGGAGCATAAAAGAGCGACGTTAAATAATAAAAAAATAAAATAAAATAAAACTTTCGATATTTCACAAATATCTTAAAAATTTTCAACTGATTTGGCTGAAATTTTAAGAGTAGTTTCCTCTACCCTTCGGATGGTGCTGGTTCTATTTCTAGTAAAATCGATTGAATCATATTTTTGTTCTGCTATAATAAGGTCGGTAGAACCATATTTCAGCTGTAACTAGACGAAAACTTGGTGTTATACTCAATAATCTGGATATTTTCTTTTGTATTATAATGTTTTATCCATCAGTTTTTTTATAAGTCTCTTTTCGATTAGAAAAAAAGAATTAATAGTTATTATTGATAATACTATTATTATCTTAAATGCTGTAAAAGAAAAGAAAAAAACAATAAATTAAATGTCTTTAATAAAAAAAAATACTTGTTTTTTAAGGAATTGCAATAAATTAGTATATATATATTTCATTCACTTTTTCGTAGTCTTGACAACTTCTTCAGATTTACCCATAGTGTCCGAATCGTGTCTATTTTTCGATTACGGTTGTTGAACTTGGTTCGATGACAATGATGTCATGACAGAGTCTGCCAGAGCCGATGGAGCCCGTTCTATTGCAATATTACGAGAGGTTTACGTTCTGTTTTTGAGCTTGATGAGGTTGAGCTTGCAACGTAGACGCTATGGAATTACTTGCAGTCGGCAGTGTTACTATGTTCGATCCATCTGGTAATCGGCGTACACGATTTCCCGATGATGAAGCTTCGATACCGCTTGCGCTTTCCAATACGCTTCTGTTGCGGCGATTAGCAGCTAGTGATCTCGAGAATTCATTTAATTTAAGGCTAAAATTTATAAAGTATACAATTATGTTTATTTAATGATAATTTGGATAATCGAGATTTAAAAATTCGCAAATTAACACGAATCTTTCATTTAAAGTTTACTTAAAAAATATCCAATCTTAACATAAAATCAATAATTTCCAATATATTATAGAAAATTTTTAAAAACTTAATTCACCTCTACTACTCTAAAATCTTCTATAGTTTTAAATTTATGGAGATATTCTTATAATTTAGTGTCAACAAGAAGTTGATCTAGGTACTTATAATACTTACAAAACGCCCAGAATTTTTCCAGTCCATAAACTTGATCTAAATAAAATTATTATAAATCTTATATACCTATGTTTTATTTACAAAGATGATTTTAATCTTTGCAGCAATATTTTTTTATTTAATTTTTTTAATAATATAATTCAATATAACAATTTCAAAATATAAATTTTATTTGTAGCGTTAAATACAATTTCTATCTAAAAATCCTGAATATATATCTTATGTAGATAAATGCACTTACTACTTTTATAATTTTTCGCTGTTTCCCACTTGAAAATCTTTATAAAGTTGTGGTCTGAATTTTGTTCTAAACTGTAATTATAAAAAAATTCAAAACAGAGACTTAAACCCATAACAATATCCTTCATATCCTTCGCATACATCTCCATAAGCTATTGTCCTAAACTCTTCGTACATAGTGCAATTGAAATTCTCCTTTAAGAAAAATGACCAAAATTGGAAGAGTGTGTTCACCTCTTTCTCCATACCAAGTTTTTTACGCTCTGAAATAAAACGAGATTCCATGAATTCTAAAGTGAACGACTTTATGTAAATTTTATAAATAATGAATATAACAACATGATTAATATTAACATGATTTCTTTAGCTAAGAAAAGAAAACATATTATAATAATCATCATCACATCAAGAATTTATAACTTAGTTACAAAAAGTAAATTCAAGGTTTTTAATATCTTACCTTTTAAACAACGTGAATGCTATTTATGATGCACTTGTTGAGTGAAAACCGTTTACTTTCAATAACCAATGACTAGGATGTTGGAAAGTTGACAATGATTGCGGAGCACTACCGTAACTACTAGCTAAGAAACCTTTGTTTGAACTTGTATCAGCACTACTTCTGTAAATATTTGTTTATACAATATTACTACACAAGAATAATTACAGGAGTGCAGTAATGCTATGTACAGTGCAAGTTTTCACCGTGTGTGTCTGTCATGATAAGATTTGTCAATTCAACCACAAATTCAAAATGGCAGGGACATATTTAACAACAGTATTTAGTATATACAATGTACATTGTATCTATACGATTATACCTGGAATATAATAATAATATAATATAATTCATAATTATCTTTAAATTTAATTATAATGTATTCGACAATTTAAAACATAAATAAAACGTAAAAAATAAATATTACTTACAAGGAGGGGTTCCACCTTCCGGGAAACAGATTTTGTTGCAACTTTGAGAGCTGTTTTCTGGTACCCCAATATGAAAGAATTCATATGAAATTCAATCTCATAGGCTGTTTGACGAAAGTTATACGCAGTTAACAAAAAATTGTGAAAAAAATATGTTTAAACTTAATCGCCAATAACCTCGGAAAGAAATATACGCAGATATTCAAACTTAAATCCATTAAATAGTTGAGATCAAGTAGATATAGTTTAAAAAAAAGAAGCTCAAAATATCTCAATTTGGACAAAAGTTATGGAAAAAATAAGAATTAGACGAAATATTTGCGGGTAAAAAGTCTATCAAATTTTAATACTAAATTTTCGTTAAAATTTTATCTAATTCTTATTTTTCCATAACTTTTGTGCAAATTGAGATATTTGAGCTTCTTTTTTTTTAAACTATATCTACTTGATCTCAACTATTTAATGGATTCGAGTTTGAGTAGCTGCGTATATTTCTTTCCGAGTTATTGGCGGTTAAGCTTAAACATATTTTTTTCACAATTTTTTGTTAACTGCGTATAGACTTCGGCAACAGACTATGAGATTGAATTTCATAGGAACTCTTTCATATTTTAAAAATAAATAAAATATAAATCTTATACAATAAATAAATTAACTAGATACTAATAAAAATTATTACTTCGCAAAATAGTTTATTATTCTATATTTTCAAACACTGCCAGCATTGACAAAGACTGGACAAGAGCTTCCGCTATTTTGTAATGCTCATTTAACTTATATTAGAATAACTCATATCACACAGTAAAACTTGATGAAATCATATAAAAAAACTATTGTATACGTAATATATATATATATATATATATATATATGATTCCATGTGAAGTGATCCAGTTAAAAAATGAATTTTGTTTTAATGTATAGAATCAGTAAAAAACTACTTGAATAGAGTGTAGCTAAATTTTTAGACCTGAATTCAATAAGTACCAGAGTTGTAGCCAATCAAAAAATCGAATTTTTTGAGAAAATTGACTTTTTGGCCATGTTTATCACTCTAACAATTTTTCTTATACATTAAATTTGAAAAAGTTTATTAATTTCAAGAAGAATCAGTTCAAATATTTCATTTATTTTATTTTAAAACTTTGAATATAGTTATAATCAAAAAACCTTTATAGTAACAAAAAAGGGTTGTACGATCAAAAATATTTTCCATCCAAAATCTAATTCATTGATGATTAATTACCTTCAAAATAATGCAAAGTTTGAGTGCGGCAGAGCATATCAGACAAAGTTATGGTGTTTTTAGTCAAATTTCATAAAAAAGAGAGCGAATGCATTTTATGAAGAAACAGACTACTGTATACTTACATTCAACAATATGGCACTATTATTCCTCAATATTACTAAAATATACTATTTATTGTTAGTCACTGATACATTTTATCTCTAAGTGCTACAAACACAAAACAGTAGGTATAAGCAGTTTATACCTGTTTATAATTGGATAAAACCTGAAACTTTTTATAATTCCAATAATCCAATTATATAACATATAACTAAAATATCAGACTGAAATACAACTAAATAAAAGTATTTGCTCAAAAGTTTTTCTAACCTCAAAAAGTGGATTTTTCCAAGTTTTTTTCAACACCAGCTGGGTTTACCACTATTTAACTCAAAATCTATCAACTTTTACTATAGAACATTATATGTAACATTCGTTGCTAATTGTGTCTGTAATTTATTCTTCTAGGTTAGAATTTCTAATTTCAAGGTGAATTTATAAACATGTCAATATTCAACTTGAAAAAAGTGCAAGTGTGCCATAATTGATTTTTTTTATCCAAAGTCTAAAAAAAAGCTTGGAGCAATACCTTTCAAATGTTGTAGCATTTTTATAGCCTTCTGTAAAAAGTTATGATAATTTAAAGAAAGAGAAAAAATTCACAAAAATTAACATGGTAATTCCCACTTAAATTTTTAAAAATTTCGTGTTTTTTTAAATTATCATAACTTTTTACAGAATTGGAGGCCATAAAAATGCTACAGACCATTTGAAAGGTATTGCTCCAAGCTTTCTTTTAGACTTTGGATAAAAAAAATCAATTGTGGGGAACTTGCACTTTTTTTGAGTTGAATATTGACATGTAGTTTATATAACATTCACCTTGGAATTAGAAATTCTAACCCAGAAGAATAAATTCCAGACACAATTAGCAACGAATGTTACATATAATGTTCTATAGTAAAAGTGATAGATTTTGAGTTAAATAGTGGTAAACCCAGCTGGTGGTGAAAAAAACTTGGAAAAATTCAATTTTGAGGTTAGAATAACTTATGAGCAAATAAATTCTAGTATCTAAAAATTTTTTTCAGTATTCTGAGAAATATTTGCAATGTGCACCCAAAATTTGGTTCATGTGCATTTTTCGAACACCGCGACTCAGTGGCTCGGCGTGTCACTATAATGTGACGCCAGTTCAGGTGCGCGTGCGTTTCGTGCACTTATCAGTGCATGAGAGATGAGAGGCACGGGCATCTGAACATAGGAACGTTAGGGACGCGAAGATGTAAAGAGGATCGGCGGGGTTCCATCGGGACAGGAAACTGTAATTATTAGACTAATTACAGTGACCGATGATATCTTCCGATGGACACAAGCACCACTGTTTCAACTACATGTGCTTTGTTTTACAGACACACCGATTCACCTCCGTCGCTGATTAGCCCTGGCAGCATAATAGAGCGACGTCAAATAACAAAAAAAAAAAAAAAATTTCTTTATCACATCAAGAATTTATAACTTAGTTACAAAAGTAAATTCAAGATTTTTTAATATCTTACCTTTAAACAACGTGAATGATATTTATGATACACTTGTTGAGTGAAACGGTTCACTTTCAATAACCGAATGACTAGGATGTGGAAAGTTGACATGATTGCGGAGCACTACCGTAACTACTAGCTAAGAAACCTTTGTTTGAACACTGTATCAGCACTACTTCTGTAACTATTTGTTTATACAATATTACTACACAAGAATAATTACAGGAGTGCAGTAATGCTATGTACAGTGCAAGTTTTCACCGTGTGTGTCTGTCATGATAAGATTTGTCAATTCAACCACAAATTCAAATGGCAGGGGACATATTTAACAACAGTATTTAGTATATACAATGTACATTGTATCTATACGATTATACCTGGAATATATATAATATAATATAATTCATAATATCTTTAAATTTAATATAATGTATTCGACAATTTAAAACATAAATAAAACGTAAAAAAATAAATATATACTTAAGGAGGGGTTCCACCTTCCGGGAAACAGATTTTGTTGCAACTTTGAGAGCCTGTTTTGGTACCCAAATATGAAAGAATTCATATGAATTCAATCTCATAGGCTGTTGACGAAAGTTATACGCAGTTAACAAAAAATTGTGAAAAAAATATGTTTAAACTTAATCGCCAATAACTCGGAAGAAATATACGCAGATATTCAAACTTAAATCCATTAAATAGTTGAGATCAAGTAGATATAGTTTAAAAAAAAGAAGCTCAAATATCTCAATTTGGACAAAAGTTATGGAAAAAATAAGAATTAGACGAAATATTTGCCGTAAAAAGTCTATCAAATTTTAATACTAAATTTTCGTTAAAATTTTATCTAATTCTTATTTTTTCCATAACTTTTGTGCAAATTGAGATATTTGAGCTTCTTTTTTTTTTAAACTATATCTACTTGATCTCAACTATTTAATGGATTCGAGTTTGAGTATCTGCGTATATTTCTTTCCGAGTTATTGGCGGTTAAGCTTAAACATATTTTTTTCACATTTTTTGTTAACTGCGTATAACTTTCGTCAAACAGACTATGAGATTGAATTTCATATGAACTCTTTCATATTTTAAAAATAAATAAAATATAAATCTTATACAATAAATAAATTAACTAGATAATAAATAAAAATTATTTACTATCCAAAAATAGTTATTATTCTATTATTTTCAAACACTGCCAGCATTGGACAAATACTGGACAAGAGCTTCCGCTATTTTGTAATGCTCATTTAACTTTATATTAGAATAACTCATATCACACAGTAAAACTTGATGAAAATCATATAAAAAAACTATGTGTATACGTAATATATATAAACATAATGTATATACATAATTTTATATACACAATAAAATAAATAAACTAACGTTATATTTATTGTCCGTTTAAATAGTGCCATCAGCGCCATCATATACGCATAAGTACAATGTATATCGCATTTTATGTAACCCGCGTCCCGTATCCAAAATTGAATTTCAAATTTCTTTTATTTTTTTACAAAAATATTTATTTATAACAATTCTCTTTCTTAAGAAATATAATAAAAAATTTATTTATTAAAACAAAATTAATATTTTTATTACAAAATTTGATAAGTATAAAAAAATATAAAAGAATAAAAAATATTTACCACACACAAAAATAAAATTTTAAAAGAAATCTAAACGTCAAACCCTATAAAGCATGTTTTCAATATGTCCAAATTTTTCTAAAATTTTAAATTAAAATTTAATTAAAATTTTTAAATAAAATTAAACGAAAAACTTTGTTCTTAAACTTGAAAAATTTGATTCGAACGTTAAATAAACATAACGAATTTTTTCTAAATTTAAGCCTATATTTAATATTAATTAATATTAACTATTTTTCTTAAATTAAATTTCAATTTCAGGAACATAATCAACATAAACAGTTATGCCAGTAAATAAAAAATTAACAAATTTAAACAATATACATGAATGTTGCTCTATATCGAATACATAAATTATTATATTGTTTTATATAGACAAATTTAAATAGTACAATATTTTATCACATTTACTTACCTTTACTGTCCAAAATATACGTGCCATTAACATTGTTTTACCAAATATTCTTTAGAAGAAATATTAATGTAAAAAAAAACTATATGGTTTTATATAAATATATGAAAATTATGTATATATGTATTTTTTTTTAAATCACGTTAACTCTTCTTTCAGAAATATGTTTCCTATTACTTCTTTCTTACCAAATATTTTTTTTTTTTATTTTTGAGATATTTGAGGAACAATACTTTTTTCTTTAATTCATTGATATTCAGAATATTAGAATAATATCTAAAATTTAACAACTATATATACATTTTAAATATATTATTAGAACATATGTGTATATGCAAAATAATAATTCTGCATACTATAATTACAATTCTAATTTTTATTATTATTATTATTTTATAGAATAACAAAAACCACCAACGGTGCGAGCGCGAAGCGCGAGCTATATTCGGTCGTGCTTTATATGTTTCTGTTCTCAGGCGCAGCCTTGCGCGACTTGTGCGCGGGGGGTTGGCGCGCGGCAGCGCGCAGGGGGGCTCGGCCCTCCTAGTTATATTGTATTTAAATGATTTACTAAACAAGATGCCAGCTAACTTTATACTATCATATGCTGATGATACAACTATCACTGCCACTGGAGTAACATGAAAGAGGTTGAAACAAAGATGTATGAATATCTAGAAGAGGTCTCCATTTGGCTTAGATTAAACAAACTAACACTAAACATACAGAAAACTGTTTATATTACCTTTGGGAATTATTATGATAGTGATTCCAGACAAGATAGATATTAAGATAAACAATGAGTTAATTAAGTGAGTAACGGAGGTCAAATATCTGGGTATACATTTAGACATGAACATGAAATGGAATAAACATATTGAATACTTGATAAATAAAACTAAGTATCTTATTTTTGTTTTCAGCAAAATAACTAAATTCATGGATAGTAACACATTGAAAATTATGTACTATGCTCTATTTAAGAGTGTGATTAACTACAGAATCATAGCATGGGGTGGAGTATATCAAAATAACTTACAATTATTACAATCGGTACAAACAAGGATCCTAAAAATTATAAACAAAAAACTTTCCAAATTTAAAGCCCTTTAAACATACAATAATCTTTCTCTTATCAATGTCTTCTTTTTTACTAGAACGATCTCAAAAAACAAATTTTATATTCAGAAAGTAAAACAAGACGGAAACTTATAATTAAGCCTAAATTGAGTAAAACAGTGAGCACCAAAAATAGTTATATAAAAGCAATAGACACGTTTAATAACCTGACAAGAGATTTAAAGGTGTTACATATTAACAAGAAAAGTAACAAAAAGACTGGATAAGAATCAATGAATAATAAAATGAAAGCATCAAATATTGATTGTCAGCAATTCAAGATTTGGCTTTTAAATATACATGCACAAGAGATCTTGAAACTTACTAGTGATACTATGAAAGTACAAGAATTATTACATACCGTTAATCTAGATATAAACAAATATACTAATCTTAGAACTGAAATTAAACAAAGTCTGTCGTCATCTCGCAATATAATTCTAGATATAAGAACTTATATTTGTGCGAATGGTAAATGCAATCATAATGTAGATCGCAAACATCGTCGAATTTCAAATTATAACTACAATAAAATGTGTAACTTCTTTTCAAAAATAAATATAAGACTGAATAATGACAGAGGCCTGCGATGGCTCGGTCGGTAGGGCGTCGGGCTCGCAATCTGGAGGTCCCAGGTTCGATTCCCGGCCCCGGCCGATTGATACAAGCACCACTGGGGAATGTATTTTCAACAAGTGCTTTCTTCACCAAGACATCGTATGATCTCCGTCGCTGATTAGCACCGGTTTGGGAGCATAAAAAGAGCGACGTTAAAATAATAAAAAAAAAAATGACTGAATAATATCACTCAAGAAATACTGTATATATGGATGAAGGAAACAGAAAGTGAAAAAAAGTAATAAAATGACTAAAAAATTTGTAAAAAAAAAAATATGCAAAAAATATAGAATATAAGAGAGACACTACTATTCAAAGATATAAGCCCATTGAAACTGTTTTTGATATGTTATATAATATAGCGAAAATAAATAGTAAAATAATATAATGAATAATAATGCACCTACTGCACCTGGAAACAAGATAAAACAAATAGACAAGCACACAATGACGTATGGAGACATTAATTACCTAGGAGGAAATAAAGCACTACTTTATTTTTACAGAGGCATAAGAGGAACTCAGACTTTCACTAATTCTAAGTATTCACTAAAAAGCCAACCACCATACAAAGATACAATAATAGTAGATGATATAGTATTCACATCATCTTAGCAAATGTGATTCTGCACTCCAACGCAAAGAAATGTTTCCGCACTATAGAGTCAACTGTGCAGTAGAACTAACGTGTCCCTGACAGACTCAATAGTTATGAATAAATAGCATATACAAGAAGCAGAAACGCGTCAACAGAAACTTTTACGACTGCTAGAGCCATGCTAGTAAGATATTGCTAAACTAGCTGCTAAAATAATAATAATAATAAAAACAATAAAGTAATAAATAGTGAGAACATAATAATTATTTATATAAAATAACAAACAATAAATACAAATAATTGAATCTTATATGATATAATATAACATAATAAATATATTCTTATCTAACAATAAAACTTATGATTAAAAATATATAAAAAATAATTAATACAAATTAGAGAAAGATTATTGATATAACAGGGATGTTCATTGTATTTTAAGAATATATAAATTTATAATAAATATTACACCATACAAATTTTGGAAAATGTATCAATTTTGGTGTATAAGTAAGAAAAAAAGTCCCTTATACCCAGATGTGTATGAATGAGTAGGCAGAGATAGGACAATTCGTGTCCGGAAGTCCGACTGGGAAGTACTGTTGATGCAGAGTGTGTGCATGTGTAGTATGTGTGTGTATGATGAATGGCATGGAGGTTTGCTGTACTAACCAGGAGGGGTTCCACCTTCCGGGAAACAGATTTTGTTGCAACTTTGAGAGCTGTTTTCTGGTACCCAAATATGAAAGAATTCATATGAAATTCAATCTCATAGGCTGTTGACGAAAGTTATACGCAGTTAACAAAAAATTGTGAAAAAAATATGTTTAAACTTAATCGCCAATAACTCGGAAAGAAATATACGCAGATACTCAAACTTAAATCCATTAAATAGTTGAGATCAAGTAGATATAGTTTAAAAAAAAAAGAAGCTTAAATATCTCAATTTCGACAAAAGTTATGGAAAAAATAAGAATTAAACGAAATATTTGCTTAAAAAGTCTATCAAATTTTAATACTAAATTTTTCGTTAACCGCGTATAACTTTCGTCAAACAGCCATTGAATTTCATATGAATTCTTTCATATTTGGGTACCAGAAAACAGCTCCCAAAGTTGCAACATAATCTGTTTCCCGGAAGGTGGAACCCCTCCTTGTAAGTACTGCATAACTAACCAGCGTTTTGTTAAGTTTTAATAGTTTTAAACCATGACCTGCGAACAGGAAATCTTATTTTCCTCCGCAGGTTTCACGGCATTGTAGTGAGGTTATTGTAAAATAATTGCGTGTCACTGTATCTGCAATCGACACTACCCCAGCCCACCAACCCATGGAATTTCATGAAAAAAAAATGCTATCGGCTGTATTTCTAATTGTACTTTTCAAAAATGCAAGAAATTTTAATTGTACCCTCTTAGTTTTTGAGAAAAAAAATGCCAAAGTATGGGAATATTGAAAGGTCGGTTACTTCCGAAAAAATAACGGTATAACGCAAAAATATTAAAAAAGCAATATCGTCTGATTGACAGTCCGTTTTCAGCTGCTGCGCATGCGCGGCCAACGGAAGTGCGAGATTCGCATGCACACGAGCTTTTAAAATCGTAAAAAAGGGAAAAAATGCATGGGAGGCATTGATAAAATATCCATCGTCGCATTATTATTATTAATTACCTGAATTTGTGGAAAAAGTAATTGTACCCTCCGAATCATTGATATTTAACTCTACTATGAGTAAATAAAAAATGTACTATTATCTGTACGTAATTGTACAATCGTCAAACTTTGTATTTATTAATGGGAATCAATTAGAAACAATAGTAAATAATTAGCTGAACGAACGGGCGCACTATGCGCATGTGCGGTTGTGACGCCTATGAAGGCAGGCGTCTTAAAATCGCGAAAAAAGCAAGTAACACTCGGTTATTAGAGCCTGTAACCCCGTTTTTTGGTTATAATCCTAAAGAAGATGCATTATTATAAGGCTTTTATAGTTTTTTCATAAAAAAAGTCAAAAGTGTTTATTATTTATGAGGGTTATGTGGGTATTTGAGACTTATATAGACAGTCGTCTATAGCTCTTTTGGGTTGAAAAATTGAGAAGTAAGTACGGCCCCGTCTTAGTCAATAACCTGAGGGATAGTTTATTTTTAAAAACATAAAGCAAATCAATAATAAAGATTGTGTTCAGATAAATACCTTTCCATATAATTATATATATATATATATACTAGGGGGGCTTCGCCCCACTGCGCGCTTCGCGCGCCAACCCCCTATTTTTAATTTCGAAAAAGGTTTTTCGTAATTAATTTATTTAAAATAATGTTTTAAATTGTATTATTTTTTACTACTATTAAACACCACCATTAGACACCTTAAAAATTAAACAGATTCACACAACACCTTGGAGGTATTGCTATAGTTATTATAATTTATAAATAAAAGTTTACCAAAATTTAGTGTAATGAAATCAGAATAAAAATAAAAAAAAAATAGAGACATATTAAATGTTAACTGTAAATTTTAAACTATATGAATTCTTATAAAGCTTAAATTTATATTTTAATAATTATAAATGTTAATGAAAAATTATCTTACCAAAAATAGTAAAGTACATATACTTACTAAATTGTAGTATTTTAGTTAACAACTTATTAAAATTTTGGATTATTTTAAACCGTTATAAATAGAAATTCACCTCCTAAAATTAATTTATTTAATGACGAACGATCATCGTCAAAAGTTCTATGTCATTAATATTTTGTACTTTTAGAGTAATAATAAAACTTTCTTCTTAATTAAATTAATTTTTGTATTAGTTTTAAAGAATTATTTATAAAATTTTAGCCCTATATAAATAAAAACCAGTTTCTTCCATTTCTCCCGTGATTCGTAATTTGCACCCTCTTTCAAAATTTGCGTTTTAATCCATAATTATAACCAATTTATTTTTCCCTTCAGTTACAGACCCAAATATTTATTTTAATTATTATAAACAAAGGCATTCCTTAAATAACCTTTTGTTTCTAATAAATACATACTTGTTTATTTAAAATATTGTTTTATATAAATATACGTAATCTACTTACTTATATATCCATACAATTTTTAAATTTGATTTGAATAATATTTAAATTAAATACTACTAAAATAATAATTTTCGAAAAACTTTTGAAATGTAATTCGTATTTTATATTGCGACTGTTAAAATTTGAATTTTCTTTTGCCATTACTGTTTATAATAGAATCTTAAAAATGCAATAATTAATGTATTTAATTTTTAATTTATTGTATATTTCACATATAGATATTTGGAAAAGTGTTATACTTGATTAATATTTATTTTATCTTCGAAAAATTGTGCATATTTTTAAAAACATTACATTAAATTTAGGTCCGTTTTTATTTTATGAGTTTTATCAGGAATAAGTAAACTAATACACATTCTTTTAAGTTATATTCACAACTTTTTGCGCACGGAAAAAATACATATATTATCTATTCTTGAAAAAACAAATAACACGTACACACACACACGCACACGCACACACACACACACACACACACATGCACACGCACGCACGCTCGCGCCACACACATACACACTTATATATATGACATATATGTAACATATATATATGACATATATATATAACATATATATGACATATATATAAACATATATGACATATATATATAACATATATATGACATATATATAACATATATGACATATATATATATGGGTGGTTCTCTGTGACATCGAAGATGAAAAAAATAAATATTGCTATAACCGTGGGAATATGTTTTAGAGGTATCCAGTAGTTCTCCTGAATTTTTTCAGATTTTTTCTGGACCATTATTTTAAGTTACAGAGAGTCAAAGTTGACATTTTAGCACTTTTTTGCATTATATGCCCATTTTCATGAATTTTTAGCTCCCAAGGGATGCATTTTTCACTAAAAACATAAGTATGACTTTTTTTGTAAAATTTTCCGAACTTTTCATTAAAAATACTTTAAAGACATAAATTTATGCTGTCACACTCTTGTAAGCCATTTAAACCTTAAATAGTGAAAATCAGCAATTCTGCTCCGGACTCTGGTAACCTAATACTGTCTAAAAGGTGTCTTTTTATAGTCAGAAACTGCCTAAAAATTTCCAGAGTGGGTCTAAATCATTAAGATCACTTATGGTCAAAATATCCAGGAAAAGTGCCCGAAATATTAATAGAAATGTATATTTGTTGCCTTATAACGATGAATCTATTAGCATGATCATTGCAAAAAAATTTGTGCACTTACCTTGGAGTGGTAGAAAAGTATCTTCACTTGTTTCAGTATCCATCTAATCTCCTGTAAGATGCTAAAAATACAAATATTATTATACAAATGTAAAAAATTAATTTTTAAACATTTATAATGCTGAATTTTTAGTTTTACATCCCTTACGAGAATTATAATACTAATCTGAAGGATTACTATAAATATATAAACATCATTATTACAATAACTGAATATACGTATTTAATACAAAAGATATATAAATAAATCGGATATATAATTATAATGAATAATATGATAACGTGACAGTGACAAGTTTGTGAAATCTAAACAATGTATTGCTGAATAATAATAATAATAATGTTGATACTTTTATAGTAATCCTTCAGATTAGTATTATAATTCTTGTAAGGGATGTAAAACTAAAAATCCAGCATTATAAATGTTTAAAAAATAATTTTTTATAATTTTATAATAATATTTGTATTTTTAGCAGCTTACAGGGGATTAGATGGATACTGAAACAAGTGAAGATACTTTTCTACCACTCCAAGGTAAGTGCACAAATTTTTTGCAATGACCATGCTAATAGATTCATCGTTATAAGGCAACAAATATACATTTCTATTAATATTTCGGGCACTTTTCCCGGATATTTTGACCATAAGTGATCTTAATGATTTAGACCCACTCTGGAAATTTTTAGGCAGTTTCTGACTATAAAAAGACATCTTTTAGACAGTATTAGGTTACCACAGTCCGGAGCAGAATTGCTGATTTTCACTATTTAAGGTTTAAATGGCTTACAAGAGTGTGACAGCATAAATTTATGTCTTTAAAAGTATTTTTAATGAAAAGTTCGGGAAATTTTACAAAAAAAGTCATACTTATGTTTTTAGTGAAAAATGCATCCCCTGGGAGCTAAAAATTCATGAAAATGGGCATATAATGCAAAAAAGTGCTAAAATGTCAACTTTGACTCTCTGTAACTTAAAATAATGGTCCAGAAAAAATCTGAAAAAATTCAGGAGAACTACTGGATACCTCTAAAACATATACCCACAGTTATAGCAATATTTATTTTTTTCATCTTCGATGTCACAGAGAACCACCCATATGTATGCATAGATAGGGTGGACCATATTTTTATTATTGATTTGCTTTATGTTTTTAAAAATAAACTATCCCTCAGGTTATTGACTAAGACGGGTCCGTACTTACTTCTCAATTTTTCAACCCAAAACGAGTTAAAGATGACTGTCTACATAAGTCTCAAATACCCACATAAGCCTCATAAGTAATAAACACTTTTGTTGTTACTTGCTTTTTTCGCGATTTTAAGACGCCTGCCTTCATAGGCCCGCTGGTAATTATTTAATTATTTTTGCTCAAATTTAATGTGTAAACCAACAAACTAATGATGGTACAATTAAGGACAAATGAAAAAGAATATTTAATACGTCTGTTAATTGTTAAACAGCTGTTGTGCACGCTGCTTTCAACGTTTCCATCTGCAAACTGGCAATAATTTTATCTCTCGAAATTTCAGGTCGTACAATTAAATTTTCTGTAAAGTCTATGAAATATAAATTAAAATACATCGTTGACTATGTTTTAGAACATCTTTCGAGCATTTGTTGAAATATTCATGACTTTTAAATAACGCGTCATAAGAAAGCTCCTACGCATGCGTCTCTCGTATTTCTGGTGACCGCGCATGCGCAGTGGCTGGAAATATAGTTGCATTATGTCGAGTATAATTTTTTAGATTTTTTATTTACTTTGTTATATTAGTTCGCAAAAGTAACGGTGGTACAATTAAGTATAAAAAAGGTACAATTTTTCTGCGCCTTTCCTTTAACGTTAAAGCCACTTTAAAAGGAGTTATTGGCGGATTAATGTTCTGATATTTTAGGATTTTTTTTCTAAAAAACTATGGGGGTACAATTAAAATTTTTTTTAAACGTACAATTAAAAATTCGTTGATTAGCATTTTTTGTTAATTATATTTCGAAGGGTCGTCGGGCTGGGGTAGGGTCGGTGTAACTGCAAGTGAAAGTGTTTGTAGCAATTAGGTATGTATACGATACTTTTGTACCATGCGTGTTTTCTATGTAAATGTAACTCTGGTTAATAAATAAATAAATAAATAAATATATTTATCAATTAGGAAGAAGAAGATCCATTAGAATATTCCCGTCGCGGTGGGAATGGTAGATTTCTACTGTGTGACGTATGGAATATGTGTGGATTGATAAGGCACATCTAAAAGTACCAATGACTAGACAAGTCCCAGATGCTGGACCCGAATAGAAAATTACGTTTTACAAAATTATGAGAGCAGACTTATAAACGTATTTAATATATTTAAATACTTTGAATATTCGTTAGCTTAATAAATGAAAAAAAGTTTTATGTCGGTTTTGTTCTAATTTGCTAAGAAATTCGCGTGCACGCTTAAGGCGATTTGGGATATATTTATTAGTTATAACATCTAAAAAAATGCATAAACATAATTTTTAATGTACTATAATCAATATTAAACAATATATTTTGCTGCTTTATACTTTTTTTATTAAAAATATAGTTTATATTATTTGGTACGCTCTAACGATGTTTGTCCTAGTAACTGACCAGTGTAATTCTTTCTCACGATCTCGACTTTTGTTCTAAATTATTATTTATTCATTAAAGAATTGAGTAAGTATTAACTATTCTATTTTTTATATTCTTGATTTTGTGCACTCTTTTTCCTGGCACTTCCTACCGTTAAAAAAAAAAAAAAAAAAAAAAAAAGGGGGGGATGGTGGGGCCCCTCCGTCGCCCCAACCAGTGAGGTACGTCCAGCCCGGAAGATTGTTTATATGTCCCCGTCGTGGATGAATCCACGGCGGGAGGCATATCTCCAATCCCGTTACCTCTCCTTAAGAAGGAAAAATCGCGTGGGAGGTGAAAGTGCATTGCTAAAGTTAGCATTTTCGCACAATAATAAAAAAAAAAAATGAGTTTACAGAACGTTTAGAGAAAGCAGAAGTAAGCAGAAGCTTACGTTAAGTAGGAAAAAGCACTAGGCTGAAAAAACCTACTTGTAGTAATGTATTAGTTAAAAGAATGAAAAATGAGATGAAAGGTGGAATGGATATGAGGTTGAGTGGAAAAGAAAGAGAAATAAATAGACTATGTGATGGGGTGCATTGATGAGCCGAGCAGGGCCATTCTACAGAGCTCCGGCTGGTTCTTCCGGCGAAATGCCTACGAGAAGCAGCCATCCACCCTGCATATGTTTCCTCCCCAACCCATCAATGTTAATTAAATAGAATTTATTTTGAATGACGAATAGTTGTTCCTACGGGGCGGACAGAAAGTCCTTTGGTCGCGCATGTTTGTTTTTAGGATCGAGTTCGTATTTACCGAGGTTGTTTATTAGAGCGTATTTTGATTTCGCGGAGTTTTCGTAGAATTTTTCGGTCGAGGTTTTAATGAAATTATGTAAATATTCTATTTCGAGTTCTTTATGGATTAATGAATTTTTAGTGAACCGTATCGCGTTTGTTATTTTTCGTAACGTTTTATTTTGAATTATTTGAAGTTTATAAATGTTTGTTTTACACGTACCGCCCCAGACCGCTGAGGCGTATGTTAGTATTGGTCGGATTAAGGCTTTATACATTATTATGCCGTTTTTTAGGTTTAGAGACGAGTGATTTCTTAAAAGCGGATTTAGTTTAGTTAAGACCCCGATGGCTTTGTTACGAACGTTAGTAGTGTGTTGTGTGTAGGTGAGTTTACGATCGAGTGTTACGCCGAGATATTTTACCGCGGGTTTCCATTCTATTGGTGTTTTATCGAAGTTAGGTGGATTTAGGTTTGCGGTTGGCGCTCTCTTTTTAGAGAACATTATTGCTTCGGATTTAGTCGCGTTGATTTTAATTTTCCATTTACTGCAGAATTGATGAATGTCGTTTAGCGCGTTGTTAAGTAATTTTACGATTTTTTCGTTACTTCGCGAGGTCGCGTATATTACCGTGTCGTCCGCGTAGATCCCGATATTTACGTTGTCGGTCGAGGGTAGGTCGTTAATGTAAATTAAAAAGAGCAGAGGTCCCAGCAGGCTGCCCTGAGGGACTCCCGCATTTATAGGAAATTCGCGAGATTCTGCGTCGTTTAGTTTAACTTTAAATTTCCGGTTGTTTAGATAGGAAGCTAAAATGTGAATTAGATTAGAGTTTATTTTATTTTCGATTAGTTTGCGAAGGAGACCGTTTATCCAGACGCTGTCGAAGGCTTTCTCGACGTCGAGAAGTACCGCCCCGGTGTTTCGTTTCCAGTCAAAGTTCCGAGTAATGTCTTCGGTTAGTCTGAGTATTTGGTGTTGTGTGGAATGAGCCTGTCTAAACCCGAATTGTTCCTGTCTGATCGTTAGGCGGTCAGTCATGTCGTCCCGAAGTCTATTGATGAGCAAGTGCTCGAATGCCTTGCTCATTGTGTTAAGGAGGCTAATTGGTCTGTAGCTAGTCGGGAGGGTCGGGTCTTTACCTGCTTTGGGAAACACCAAGACGGTCGCCGTTTTCCAGACGTCTGGGAAATATTTATGTTTAATGCACGCGTTGAGTATGTCGGTTAAGTGGGTTAATGCTTTTATAGGTAATTTTTTCAAAATGAAGTTACTTATTGTATCCGGGCCGGGTGCTTTATTGTTTTTCGTGCGTTTAAGATATTTTTTAAGTTCGAACGGAATTATCGGTGGAATTGTATTAGGGTTATTGTTAGAATTGTTAGAAAATTTAAGATTAAATTATCCGTTTCTGCAGTAAAATTGGAATTGTTATGAGGCATTTTATGCGGTGTGAACGTTTTCGCGAAGTTTTCGGCTAATTGGTTAGCTTTATCGTCCGGTGAAAAATATTTAAGTTGATTATGTGAATCTTTTAACGGTGGAATGTTAGTGTGAGTTCGCGTAAAGGCTTTGGTCATTCTCCACAAACTATTGTCTTTAATGTTTAAGGATTTTACTTTGTTATTCCACGATTCGCATTTAAAGTTTTTAATTTGGTTGTCTATTAAGCGTCTAATTGAATTAATATGGTTTTTAAGTATTGGATTATATCGTTTACGGTTTTCGCGGATTAATACGTTTCTATGTTTTATTGATTTAATTATTTCGTCCGGTAACGGAAGGTTACCGGTTTTATTTTCGTTTAATGGTGTGGAAATATCTATTGCTTTGTGGATGGTTTGTGTAAAGTCAGTGATCATTGTGTCGATTTCGTCTTTTCTATGTATGTCTTGTAGAGTAGTGATGTTTTCGTCAATGTAATTGTTAAATGTCTGCCAGTTAGTTTTTGCAAAGTTGTATTTGATTTTTGTCGGATTGTAAATTGTTGTTAAGTTGATAGTTATATATACGGGGCAATGGTCTGAGTCTAATTCGGAATCTGGGAGAGTGCAGATATTAGAGGAAAAATTTAAGTTTTTAGAGATCATGAAATCTATTATATCGGGTTTGCATTTATTGTTGTAAGGATAGTGAGTGAAGCTCGTTGGGGCGTGAATGTAAAGTTGTTTATTAATGCAATATTTACTGAGTTGGCTACCGAGTGCGTTTATAGTGCGACTCCCCCAGCGCGTATGTTTAGCGTTAAAGTCACCGGCGGCTATTACTGTGTCGGCTGTTTTAAAGATTTTATCGTAGTCGTTTTTGTTGAATTTAACAGTAGGTGAGTTATAAGTAGCAATTATCGCGATGTCGGTTCCGCGGGTTTTGATTTTAATTGCCGTTGCTTCTAAGTTTTCGGTATTTAAGGGTATATTATAATGTTTTAGGCTGTTTTTAACTATTACCGCGGTGCCCCGGTTTATGTTATTTTTATAGACAGTGTAGTTTCGTAGTTTAAATGTACTGTTGTTTTTTAAAAGTGTTTCGTCAAGTAGGCAAATGTCAATGTCTTTTGTGTGTAGTAGTGTCTCTAGTTCGAGTTTTTTGTGTGTTAGTCGTCCGTTGGCGTTCCAAGCACAAATGGTTAGTTGTTTATTTGGTGTATTATTCATGGTCCGGTTTTTTGTTTATTGGATGCAACCGCAAGGGCCGAATTTAGAAGTTTTTGAGTTATTACCGCGACTTGGATATACGCGTCGTTTATTGAGATTGATCCCGAGGAGATACTGATAGAGAGGTTGGTTGCCTCCCGCAGTATTTCTAACAGCGCGGTTGCGTCTTCCGGGTTGACGGGTTTTTTATCATTTTTAATGTTATTTTCATTTTTGTGTTTGTTTTGTAATGATTTAAATTTAAATATTGGTATGTTCGTTGGTGATTGGGTTTTAGCTTTAACCGGTAATGCGGGAAAATGACCTCCATCGTTTAACGGAATGACTTTAGGTTTTTCAGTATTTTTATTATTGCTGTTATTGCTGTTAATTTTAGTGGGTTTGGGAGTTTTGGCTTTACTCGCGTAAGATTGTTTTGTTGTTTTATAGGCTGGACAGCCTTTGTAATTCGCGGTGTGGTTGCCTCCACAGTTTGCGCATTTTAAATTTTCTTTATCGCGGGGCTTAGTGCACGTGGCGGAGTCATGGTTCTCTCCACACTTAACGCATTTGGGTTGAGCGTGGCAGAACCGTGACACATGATTATAACGTTGGCATTTATAACATTGTACCGGGCGTTTAGGTTTAATATACGGTTCTATTTTTATTTTCAAGAACGCGATTGTTTTTAATTGATTAATATTTTTGATGTTGTCTGTTTTTTCTAAAGTAATTAGGAAAAGAGGGAGCGGGGTGGCATTTTTCCCGCTTCCTCTCTTCATTTGCGCGACGTTGTGGACTGTATATCCACCCCGCAGTAATTCGTCCGCGATTTCGTCGGTGGCCATTGAAATGGGTAGGCCCCTAATGACGAATTTGACCGGAGGTTCGGAATCCGGAGATTTGAAGAGAAAATATTGGAACCTTTCGGTGTCCAATTCCCGGAGGAGGGTTCGATAGTCCTCCAGGGTTGAAACCCGGACGGACATGAAGTTGTCGCGGAGTTTGTAAACTACCGCGCTAAATTTTAATTTTTTAATAATGGTTTGGAGGAGTTTATAGGGAAAGTTAAGCTCATCACAGTAAACATTCACTGGGGTGATCTTAACCTTCTTTTCGGCGGAGGTGCCGGCTAGTAGGGCGAATTGGTTGTGGGTAGCAACCGGTGGAAGTACCGTGTTGCTGGTCTTGGTAATCAGACTTGTTCGGTCTGATTGAGAGTCCCGAGGTGTTTGGCGGGCACGTTTTCGCCTGCGAGGCTCCTTGAAGCCTTCGCAATCCATGGTAAGGGCTGTGTCCATTAAGGACTCAGCGGTGGAAGCGATGCTCTCGGAGCCATCACAGTGCGAAAAGGAAGATTTTTGCCCTGTGGCCATGATGGCTCACAATGGGCTGAGAAGAGAGTTGTGATAGAAAATAGAGACAGGTTTGCACCTGCTATTGAGAATTCGATAAATCGAGAGTCAATAGAAATAATTTTCTATATAATGAGAATAGGTGTTTCCTCTACGAAGGTTCGAGAGGAACTCCCAATCCTTCCTACCGTTTATCCCCCTGGGGACTTTAACGGTGTCCACCTACCACCTATGTGTGGGTGCTTTATCCCTCCCTTAAAAATGGATGAGGGAAACCTGTGAAGCAGGGAAAACCTCACCCGAGATGGCCGATGTATTCGAAACATTCTTTTTGGGTGTCAAAGTCACATTGCGTAGGCCTTGACACCGAAACCGAATGTTTCACACCTCCCGCTCACGTTGTGAAGTGTGGAAAAACACCTAACCGATCCCGAAAACCGCACAAGAATGGTGTCACCCATCCAAGTACGAACCGCACTCAGTGCTGCTTAACTTTCGTGATCGGCCGAGGTGCGTCTCCGCCACTCCGCCACCGCGTCGGTTTGAGTAAGTATTAACTATTTTACAGTTATATTTATTTATACTATAATGTATTTAGTTGTTTTTCGTATTAATTTAATATATTGTACGTAAGAAAAATTAGTAAATTTAGAATAAGACAAAGTTAACCTACAAATTTTATAATTAAATACTGCATATTAAAATAACTGTTTCAGTTTATTCATTTAATATTAATATAAGTGTGTAAATATTAATTAAAAACATTCATACATTGTTAAATTTGTTAAAATTGTGTAATAAAGGTATTTAATATAAGTTTCTTATTTAACCTTTACTTTACTTTATATACTTTCCTTCGTAAAACACTTTATACATTAATTAATAAATAATTACATTCTCTGCACAGATTTTAGAGATCACGTTTTGTTAGTCCAGATATTGGTTCAATGTGAACAATTGTATTTTCATTTACATTATATAAATTAAACATGAAGATTAGTGCGTTTGCAATGCAATTTACGCTATAAAGCAAATACTTTTCAATAGAACTAATAGTTTTTAATTTTGTGTATATTTTTCAACAAACTATACATTAAACATAATGTCTATACTTAGGTGTTCAGTCATTGGTACTTTTACTTACACATTACGCCGGAAAAAACAGCCGAAAGAGATGCTACGGAGACTTGAAAATTCTTGTTGGTGTAACAAATTAAAGAATATGAATACCACAGGACGATCGAATAGGAGAGATAAAATACCAGAAGATATATTGAATGCTGTCGAATGTAAAATGATTTGTATTTTCATATTATGTGTTATTTATATTATATTATGTTTCTTTAATTTTCAATAATGTTTTCACCAATATACATTTGTCTTATAAAATAACTTAAGCAATTTCACCATTTAATTTTGTTATACATAAAAAGTATTAATAAATTATTCATAATTTCAGACTACGTCAACGAAAACGGTTCAAGTAGCTTAACTCCAGCTGGATTCACCACTTCAACCAACTTCCTATGCGGTTCCTTACGTCATCCAAAACACGAATGAGTTAAAATAATTATTATAGTTAATTATAGTTATAAATGTTATTATTATATTATTGTTAAATGTAAACCTTAATTTCACTATTTATGATAAATAAAAATTATATTCCTTAAATAGGCCTCCACTTTTATTGATATACAACCTTATTTATTTATAAAATTAAAAAGTGCAGAAAATAAAAATGTAATGCTACTAAAATTAATATTATTTATACCAGGGTTGGGTACGTACTCGTCAACCACCCATTTTCGAATACTTTTTCATTATTTGAGTTTAAAGCTTAAAAAAACATATAGACTTGCATAACAACATTGTATAGGTATAATATATACCAAATAACGCTAAAAATACATATTGACAATACTTTAGATTTTTACGCGGGTCTTTAAAAATCGTTACGAATATTTGGACGGCTTTGTATGGTGGACAATAAAACTTTTTAAAATTTACAATTGCACGTCAAAATGTTGTTGAGAAAATTTGAAAAAAATTAAATTAATACTCTTTCCCGATTCAGCTGAAAAAAGTGTAACATGGCTTTAGAAAGTGGTCTTCAAAAGTATGTTAAGTTACCTTTTTCAAAAAATTTGTTTACGACCCTTCAGTGCCAAATAACGAATATTCTTTTTTTGAAAAAGAAATCTCTCTTTTTAATAATTATTTGGCACCTTATTACGTAGTTGCGGCCTCATTACATAGGTAAACTGCCTGCACTTTCATTATCGTTTTCCTAAATCTTTTGACATTTTAATTTATAAAAAAATTTATTTATAAGGTAAATCATGTTAAAATGCATTTCAGACATTTATATCATAATTTATGCTTCTTTCTCCTCGAATTTTATGCTTTATTAAAAATCTCCCTCGAGATTTGCGCAAACTCTGAGAGTCAGGACGTTTGTACGACGTTAAAAAATTTTCTAGATCACTGATATCGAGGCATATCAACAATTTAACAGCTAATTATCAGTTTTAAAAAAGATTCGAGTCAATAAATACAAATGCAAAGCAACAATCGTTGTTTATTAAGATAAATATACAAAGGACCGGCGGTGAGTTGATCGGTTTACCCGTCGATTCCACGACAATCCCGTGAAAACACCAAAGTGATCATCTTCCTTTCGGCAAAGTACAATCGGCTGAATCGAAATGCGGGTGCAACATTTTACTCGGCCACGGCAATTAATTTTAAAAAATTGTCAAACTCGCCGAGCGGACACGGATGAGACAAGCGCACCGTGGAGTCAAGGCATCGCGAGTCGCAGGCCTCTCTACGAGGTCCGCGCTCACGTTGTAAGTACGCGCTCGATCGACGCAAGCGACATCTGTCTCTTTTCGAGTCTCGTCCGAGTCTGACCAGAGAAAGTAAACCTACCTAGTCGAAGCCATGACCGAAACCGTGACTGCACCAGCCGAGGCAGCGGCGCCCGCCAAAGCCTCGCCGAAGAAGGCGGCAGCGACGAAGAAGCCGAAGGGACCGGCGAAGCCCAAGACGCACCCGCCGGCGAGCGAGATGGTCATCGCCGCCATCACCGCCCTCAAGGACAAGAAGGGCTCGTCCCTCCAGGCCATCAAGAAGTACATCGCCGCCACGTACAAGGTCGACGTAGAGAAACAATCCGTCTTCATCCGGAAGTTCCTCAAGTCCGCGGTCGAGAAGAAGACCATCGTCCAGACCAAGGGCGTCGGTGCCGCCGGATCGTTCAAGCTGGGTGGCAAGTCCGAGACCGCGAAGAAACCCGCTGCCAAGCCCAAAAAGCCCGCCGCCGCCAAGAAGACCGGAGCTGCCGCTAAAAAACCAGCTGGAGCCAAAAAACCCGCTGCGAAGAAACCAGCAGCCAAGAAGGCCCCAGCCAAACCTAAAGCGGCCAAGGCAGCCAAGCCAAAATCTCCATCGAAGGCGAAGAAGACCGGCAAGGCTCCAGCAGCCAAGCCCAAGGCGCCAAAACCCAAGAAGGCAGCGGCTCCCAAAACTGCCAAGCCCAAAGCGGCAGCCAAGAAGTAAATAACGGACCTTTTCAGGACCACTAACATCATTCATAAAAAAATCAGCCCTTTTCAGGGCTACCACACTTTTTCAAACGTACCGATAAACAATCGTTTTATTAATTAGTCACATCAAAATAGTATTACGTTTAAATTGAATTTCCTGAATTATTTTCATAACTGTAATTCTGAAAATTGTTTCCAGTATTCCCCCATATTAACTAAAATAGATTTATGATAAAGTTTTGTAAATAACTTATAATTGTTGATTATCGATTAAAAATTAGTATTAATATTTTTTTTTCTATCATTTAAACTTCCATGTTTTGTCAGATTGATTAAATAAGAGTAGTTGATTAACAAACAATTAAATATTCGTGTACATGGCTTTAGTTGGACAATTGTATTATGGAATTTTTGCACAATCCATAGAAAAAGTTAATTTTATATTTAATCAGCTATTTTTATTGTGAATTTTCTATAACTCTGTAAAATATATACTGTTTTGTAGTAAATAATGGTTTTACAATCCAGAAAATCTTGTTAAAATGGCGAAAAACAAGATGTTCTACCTTTCGAACGAGACTGTACCTCGATATAGATATACTAATATTCAAACATACAGTTTTGCAAACTGCAAAGTTTAAACACCTATAATACTTAAAACCGAATACCGCTTGCCTTTTGGAGTTTTATCAATATTATTTTACATTCCACATTGAATAACACATTAGGTTTTTTTTAAAAAATCCATAGAAAATTGTTAAAGATATTAATAAAAATGTCAGTTTTAAAAGGAAGCTCCCATATAGAGCCCACGTATATAGGTACTTATAATTTTATCAATTTTTCCGGAAAATAAATACCGCGTACCTGTCTGAAATTTTAATATATTAAGAGGATATAGTAACTAATTATAGATTTCTATAATACATTTTTCGTTATTTAAATTTGTTTTTGATTTTTAGATAATTATTGCTGTCATCGCACATTTGATATGTATTAAAATAATACGCGATGATAAAAATAATGAGTAAATATCAACAAATTGTAAGTAAATAATGTAAAGTACGATAATGTCGGTAAGCGTGTAGTTTCGTATAGACTACGACATCCTCTTAACTTAACTATAGTAAAATGTACCTATGAGAATATTTTGACCTAATTTTGTAGGAAATCGAATATTGTCATAACCCCTTTAAAATGTCAAAAAAACTAGTTCATTTATATATTGCTAAAATGTGCTCGTACTTAATGCTAACAATGCAAAATTAATGAAGAAATAGATTAATTTAAACATAAAATAAACCACGTGTGCGTTTTCACACACGGGCTCTTCCTGTCACCCAATAAGGGGAGGCCATATACCGACATTGTAGTTCTGCACTTTATTTTGAGAATATTAAAATTTCGCCAATTTTCTCACCAGAGCGCCCTTGACAGTTTTCTAAAAAACGGCGCTCTGCAAAGCAGATGTAAAAAAAAGTAAAATCTTCAGAGTATAGTGTAAAACAGAAATGTCGGTTACTATATGTGTAAAGGATAGGGCTACGGCCTCGTCTAAGTATTTTTATTCATTATATAACAGTATTCTCAGTTAAGTAATATATGAAAATGTGAAGGGCCGACTTCAAAATTTGAATTACATTGTAAGTAGCCAAATTAGTTGAATTGAAAGAAAGAGAAATTATTCAAGCGATATAAAAGTTTAGGTTCTTTGAACTTTTTAGCTGTGTGTATATGACGCGTATGTAGTAATATATACATTTTATTTTATAATTAACGCCTTGTAAATAGCATTTTCAACTTCACATATTCGGAACATACACGTGAAATTACAATTATCTAAATCAATATATCTTTATAATATTAAAAAAAGTAATTCAAATGTACGTATTTTACTAAATTTAAGAATATCTGGTAATTATGTGATCAATAAATTTATTTTTTCATCAGTATTTTGTTAGTGTTAATATTCTGTTTTTTTTCATAATGATACCAGAAAGGTATTTTAATATAATATTTTAATTAATTGTTACATTTGTAAAGTATGGCATATCCTTTTAAAAAAATAATTTCACAGAATGTGATAAATGGATAGGACAGAAGCCATAGTCAAAGCAGTAATTCCTGCAGAAATCAACGAACGTCTGTTCGCCCCCCTCCCAGTCGATGAGCTCCCCCCTCACGAAGCGTCCATTCGACTGGAGCGCCGTGCGTGGATATAAATACTGCCGGTCGGCCCGAAAAATTTTTTATCTCTCGTGTTTTTGACTCAGTAGCACCTACACTTCAACTCTCGAAGACTTCAGCCATGGCACGTACCAAGCAGACCGCCCGCAAGTCGACCGGAGGCAAGGCCCCCAGGAAGCAGCTGGCCACCAAGGCCGCGAGGAAGAGCGCACCGGCCACCGGTGGAGTGAAGAAACCTCATCGCTACCGCCCAGGAACCGTCGCCCTTCGTGAGATCAGACGCTACCAGAAGAGCACGGAGCTCCTGATCCGCAAGCTGCCCTTCCAGCGCCTCGTCCGCGAGATCGCTCAGGACTTCAAGACCGACCTGCGTTTCCAAAGCTCGGCGGTGATGGCCCTCCAGGAGGCCAGCGAGGCCTACCTCGTCGGACTCTTTGAAGACACCAACCTCTGCGCCATCCACGCCAAGCGTGTGACCATCATGCCCAAGGACATCCAGCTGGCCCGTCGCATCCGTGGGGAGCGCGCCTAAACATCTGCCTGCTTCTTTATAATCAATCGGCCCTTTTCAGGGCCACCAAATATTTTATTACGTTGGAGCGAATTGTTACACTTAGTTTTTAATGAATGAAGAAATATTTATAATTACGATTAGATAAAAATTTTAATATATTCCTCACAAATACTATCAAATTAAATTATCAACCGAATGTTTATAGTATTTTAGAACGTTACTTTTCCAATCAATTGTTACTAATAATCGACGATTGAATATCAAAATCAATTGCTTAAAATATGTATCAATTTTTATCAAATTAATTAATGTTATTTAATTTTAATTATCTATATGTATTTATATTAAAATATAGTATAACAATATATTTATCGTTGAATATTCCGGTTTTAATTATGTTTACAAGAATATATGTACATATATCTTCGAAATTTAAATAGATGCTATACAAACAAGGGGAGTACATGTCTGACCTTCGAGAAACGGAATTAGTATATCTTTTGTAATGTGGAAATATGAAGAAATCCAAGTTATTCCTTGCCAATGGTCACTATTGCGAAAGTTATTCAACATCTAACAATAATTACAATGAAAATCATTTCCACTTCAATTGATTATAATTCTAAATCCAAGAGATAAACACTCAAATGTAAATAAAAAAGAAAGTCAAGTAGCTACAACTTGCAAAAAAAAGGTGCTTAAAATAGTTGAATTTGGAGCAATTACGAAAAAAATAAGGTATTAAAGAAATTTTCATCAAAATTTAACATGAAAAATTTATTGTTTCTTTCAGCCTAAATTCTTCAATTACCTATTTTCTTCATAACTTTACCCCAAATGGAGCAATATAAGCTTTTTTCAAAGCATATCTATTTGAACTTAACTGTTTTTCTCGTTATCGATTTAAGGGCCATCTCCATTTGTTCCGGAATTATGAGCGATTAATTAGAAGTAATGTTTATTCAAATTATTATTAGATGTCGAATAATTTTTGTCAATTTGGTCATTGACAAGTAATAACTTGAATTTCTTCATATTTCTACATTACAAAAGATATACCAAAGTTACGATAAGATATTAACTTTTCTTTTATATTTTGGACAATTAAATTGTAATATTTTAAACTATTTCAAATAATGCAAGACTCCGTACTGATGTTATATTTTTTTAGTGATAATTATTTATTAATGGTTGAAACTATTTCATTTCAGTAACATTTCATCATCTATAATTGAATATCTATTGACAATCTCATTTTTATTCTTTATCCAGAATTAATGAGAAAAAAACGACTAATTAATTACATTGGATTATGAATAAAAAATTTATTGTTAGATCGTACATAATTTAAGATATTAAAGAACAAGTTCATATTTACGTAAAAAGAAATTGGTGGCCCTGAAAAGGGCCGATTGTTTATTTAGTTTAGTCAATGATGGGACCAAGTGTTTATTTGGAACTTGTGTACTTGGTGACGGCCTTGGTGCCCTCGCTGACGGCGTGCTTGGCGAGTTCACCAGGAAGGAGGAGCCTCACAGCTGTCTGAATCTCCCGAGAGGTGATGGTCGATCTTTTGTTGTAATGAGCCAACCTTGAAGCTTCAGCGGCAATGCGCTCGAAGATGTCGTTGACGAAGCTGTTCATGATGCTCATCGCCTTGCTCGACACGCCGGTGTCAGGGTGTACCTGTTTCAACACCTTGTAGATGTAGATAGCGTAGCTCTCCTTCCTCTTCTTCTTGTGCTTTTTCTTGTCTACCCTTGGTGATATTCTTCACCGCCTTGCCGGCCTTCTTCACTGCCTTGCCGCTGGTTTTAGGAGCCATTTTCAAGTACACTCAGATCAGATGATGTATCACTGACGTTACGAGAACGAATGATTTTTTTTCGCGTTTGGGCCGTCTCTTTTATTACCGAAAACGGAGCGAGGCCGCTCCAGTCGCGCGCCGCCTCTCCCCACCGCTCTTCAATCCGGTCACTCGGTTGGCGCGGCGCTGCTCTCCTCGAACGTATATAAAAGCTGACGCGGCCCCGAAAAAAAAACAGTCTCCTTTCTCTCGTTGACCAGGAAACTACTACTCGATACTTCAACATGTCTGGACGCGGCAAAGGTGGTGGCAAGGTTAAGGGCAAGTCAAAGACCCGATCCAACCGAGCTGGACTTCAATTCCCGGTGGGTCGTATTCACCGTCTGCTCAGAAAAGGTAACTATGCCGAGCGCGTTGGAGCCGGTGCCCCGGTCTACCTCGCCGCGGTGATGGAGTACTTGGCCGCTGAAGTCCTCGAGTTGGCGGGTAACGCCGCTCGGGACAACAAGAAGACCAGGATCATCCCGCGTCATCTTCAATTGGCCATCCGTAACGACGAGGAGTTGAACAAACTCCTCTCCGGGGTGACCATTGCTCAGGGTGGAGTACTGCCTAACATTCAGGCCGTCCTCCTACCCAAGAAGACCGAGAAGAGCTCTTAAGTCTACGATTTCCTGCTTCAACATTTACATACAACAATCGGCCCTTTTCAGGGCCACCAAACAATTTAACGTATAAAATAAACTATAAGTGCCATAAAAGAATTAGAAAACCGATGTAAAAAAAGTATATTAAATTATAATGTATCGCGTTATTTTGTTACCTTTAAGTAAATAAAAAGTACTTTTCGCAACAAATATAATATACTTACATATAATTAAAAACCAACGCTTATACAACATACTTGTATTTGTATATAGTATTATAGAAGTATTCTATCTATAGATCATCTTCTAGCGCTCGCAGTGTGCATAAGTAATCAGTAATAAATTCGATGTTTTTAATATTGTTCCGCATCTAACTCAATTCGATTGAATTTTATAAATAACGAAATAGTGAACATGCTAAAATATAATAATACAATTTTACAATATAGAAAAACATTTAATTGATATGTTCACATGCAGTTTTTACGTATTCTGCACCAAAAAATACACTTATAGAAGTTTAATAAAATTGCAGGTATAATACCGTATTATTTCAAAGCACAGTTTACCAAAAAAATCATTTTAGATTTTTTTTTCTCCATATCTGCGATGAAGTTTATGAAATTTATTATACAGTTTAATAAATAAACCGTATTTTCAACATTTTTGACCAATTAGAGTAAGATACGAGAAATAATAAATTTCTAAACTAAATAAACAAGTTTTCGTTATGTTATCGAATTGACACATAAATGCGAAAGCCATCAGTGTGCTCGGGAACTATTCACTAAAATTCTTATTTGCAATCTAGAAATTGTTAATATAAAGACCACCTACTACCTTTACTCGAAATTTCAAATTAATCTTTTTTTTTATCAGATTAATTAAAAAATATTTTTAAGCTTTTAAACAAATTGTATTGTTATTAAATTTTATTTACATTCTTTTAGTAGTATCTCGAAATGTTACTGTTTCAATTAATTAAATCTCCGTATTTACTCTCATTTTTTTTAGATTCTTTATCCATAATAGACTCACTGCAGGATATCGCAGGAACCATTATTAAAGTGAATAATAATTGCAGCTTATTTAAGAAATTTAATTATTACATAAATTATTTGTTAACATTAAAGTCGTTTTTTATTATTTTAACCTAAACTTGTCCTCTTAATATAGGTAGGTCCCAAATTATTGCGACAATCTAGTTTTTCCTTTTCTAATGTTTGTTTATCTTTGAATTTTTCGGTGAATGCTTAATTGTGAATGTTAATTGTGAAAGATACAACAAAATGAGAAATAATAAAGTGGTCGTACGCACCGCGCAGGCGCCATTGACAAAGTGGTGGGGAGAGAAAAGGTCAAGAGAGGGGGAACCTTACTCGCTTATAAAGCTATAAAACGCGCGGCCCAAAAAAAATTTTTCATCAGTCGGTGTTTCTCTCCGTGTAGTGAACTACTCCAAACAGTAATCAGTCAAGATGACCGGCCGTGGCAAGGGAGGAAAAGGTCTGGGAAAAGGAGGCGCCAAGCGTCATAGAAAGGTGTTGCGTGATAACATCCAAGGCATCACCAAGCCCGCCATCCGCCGTCTCGCTAGACGTGGTGGTGTCAAGCGTATCTCCGGCCTCATCTACGAGGAGACCCGAGGAGTCCTCAAGGTCTTCCTTGAAAATGTGATCCGTGACGCCGTCACTTACACCGAGCACGCCAAGCGCAAGACCGTCACCGCCATGGACGTTGTCTACGCCCTCAAACGCCAAGGACGTACCCTCTATGGTTTTGGAGGTTAAACCATCATTTTTTTAGAGAGAAAAAGGAGTGGAGAGGAGGAAAAACAATCGGCCCTTTTCAGGGCCACCACATCTTTTAAATGTCAGAACTACTATTTTTTCTGCTTTAAAATTTAAATAAACGTTACACAAACTAACACTTGTTGTAACTTCAGTAATTAATATAAATTAATATGTACGTTATTTAATTATATTTTCAAATTTTGGAAAACGACATTTAGATAAGTATTTATTTTTATTAAATTAATAAAATTGTACATTTTGATTCTACATTTTTAGAGAAATTCGGAAAATTCCATTGATGATTATATTAGAGGAAGTGAGATGAAAATAATTTGTATACGCCCGCCTAATAAACTCAGGATAAATCTACGAACGGGTGCTGATCGATCCTTATTGAATTTATTGAATCATAATTTTAAATTAATACCTTTAGTTTTAATTTATCTTAAAAATAAAAAGTAAGCGTTATGTCGGTAACACCCTTCCGCACTTTGATTTACGCTATAAATATACCGAATACACTTACGAGGATGTGATACTCAATATTTACCGACTGAGTCAATAGAGATGAAAAAATTATTTTGGTTAAATAAATAAAGCTAATTGTGGAAAATAAAGACGTTTTTGCCCTTCCTTTAACTATTATCTATCACTGTGTAAAATTTCAAAGAAAAATATTGTTGCTTTAAAAATAACATTGGAATGAAATTTAACTGTTTGCTTCGAATGTTGTGAAACTGATAAATTTCCTTCCAATGCCATTTTTTTAACGCAACATTATTTTTCTTTGAAATTTCGCACAGTGATATCTTATTATAGTTAAAGGAAAAGCAATGATGATGTCTTTATTTTCCACAATTTGTTTTATTTATTTAACCAGAATAATTTATCTGTATAAGGCCGGTATTAAATCTCTTAATTTTGTAATCAATCCGTGTAATAGATTAAAAAAGAAAAAAATTATCTCAGGTTCTAATTAAGCTACAGCAATATATTTTTTTTCAAAAAACGTAGTAAAATATGAGTAATCCAAATACGTACATTTCAAGTCAAAGACTTATTTTTTACATCCGAATTTGAGCTCCTTTTTTTCAAAAATTGATTTTTTTTAAAAAACTAAAAAGTAGTTAGAGCCAGGCGGGTTCTAAGTCACTACCTTACCGACTGCGGGTTCTAGTCCCCAGCTAAATGTAGTTTTCCATAGGTTAAATGATTGGTAACATGGTAATCTATCATACCAACATCCGCTAGCCTTGCATAATCAAACTCTATAACTATAGCGACAGTGGTTAGGTCTAGCAAAAGGGAGGTTACGTATGATTCTCTCTACACGAGTGTCAAAATCTACTATGCCGACAGTGGTTAGGTCTAGCATAAGCAAGGTTATGTGCGAATCTTCCTACGCAAATTCTACTATATCGGCAGTCACAAAAAGAGAGGTTATGTACGAATCTTCGATATCGATCTACGCGAGTGTTAGAAATCCGCTATCCACACCGTGAATCTTCGATCTACCAGTTGGTAACTCAATTCCTTCGTCACCGACATAAAATTTATTATGACCAAAGACAATATTGGAATAGAATTAAATGTCAATAACTCAACCAAATCCAAAACGTAATTTTTATCACGATTGAGTTCTATAGGAGGAAAATAGTGCGTTTCTAGCACTGATGTACTGCCTGACAAGCTAAGTGTCAAAGATTCAACCATTGTGAAAGTTTATATGGAACTAAAGCTATTTATAAATATCACTGATTTATATATTTTTTTTCAAAAGAAAATTATTTGAAGTGTTTAACATATCACATAAAAGTTTTAAACAAAGATGTCCACATACAAATGTATTGAATTGTTGGTATCTTTTGTAATTGTACTTGATGTTATTAACTTTCAAGTAAGTTATAAGATCTATAGGTGGTCTTAAATCCCCAAATCTATCGAAATAAAAGAAATAAATAAAATCAATTTTTAAGTATATATAGATTTTTTATTTATTTTTTTTCCCAACACTATTCATGGCACAGAAAATTTAAAGAATACCTTTTTTCATCATTTGAAGCATAGATTCATCCAGTATTTTTTATATTGCTCTAAGTATGTTGATAAAAAAGTTAGCATGTGAGGAGAAGTGGGGATAAAAGCCAAGTCAAACAATTTTGTGAAATTTCACCAACAAATAATTCAATTTCATATTTTATTGAATTCTTCAATTCTCAATGGATAAAATATACTATAATAATGATATTGAATACTGTAAATATATAGGTTCATTGTAGACTGTATCTAATATTTTATAATGACCCCAATCCAATGTATTTGCACTATTTGCAATCAAATATCTTTTTCGTCATAAGAACCGAGTGCAATTTTTTTCTGTTGTAC
The DNA here is from genome assembly GCA_026168455.1 of Theocolax elegans. Lineage (NCBI taxonomy): Eukaryota > Metazoa > Arthropoda > Insecta > Hymenoptera > Cerocephalidae > Theocolax > Theocolax elegans. Next base: position 4,583 of record JANSJX010000269.1, on the reverse strand, counting down.
AGTTTCAACTTTATGTAATTTAGATCGAATGGTACACTGTTTTTTTCTCTTTATAACACTCAAATTTTGTAAACAGTTGAGGCGCATATGCATTGAATTTTAATAACAACACTCTTAATACCTTTAATTTTTTTCATAAAATCTTTACCATTCACACGAGTGCAGTACATTTTACTTCTTAAGCCTATAAATTCAGTTAAAATATTTCCATTGCACTCATCCTACATAAGTCCAACAACTTTTCTATTTGCTTGTAGAATTTTGAAATCATTATCAACTGCATAATCCGAAGTATCGAAACGTGAAATATTTGATTTCATATATCTGCGTAAAAATAATCACAAATAACATTATAAATTAAACTGTCAGTGTCAGTGTAAAGTAACTTACAATTTTCTTTGTACATATTTAGCATATAGTCATATAGTGGAAGCTGTATATAAGAGTTTTGGATATGTCGAGTACAGAAAGTCCAATATAGATTGGTTTATTCATAAAGACACTAGTTTTTTTTTTAGTTGAATAGCTACCAAGTTTTCATTTAAATATAGCGCTAATGTGAAAATTAGGTTTTGATATGAGAGCTTCAGCACCATATCGTCCACTCCATCGAGTGATTAGTTTCACGCGGTGAAATTATAACTGTTCGTTTACACGTGAAAAAAATATCATAATGGATATTGTATTTAATGTTAAAAATGGCTCCGGATCAAGGGGCGCGTGTCGCACACCCGAGGCAAGTATGGGTACGCGGCACTAGCCCTATATACAGCTAAAACAAACCTTTAATTTTTACTTTCTTAATATAACACTCCACCATGTCGTCGGACGATCAGTCATCGACAAATCGTCAAAGGACTAAGTAATAATTTACATGTATTGTACATATATCTTCGACATATTTTTTTCCGATGCAATTCAAATGCAATGCCAGAAGAAAAACTTGGAATTACCGAAGAGACACAGATTTTAAAAGATATATAAGAAATAAGAGTTTATAATAGAATAAAATTGAAAAAATTACTAAAACATGACAAGATAATTAACCAATAATAGAGAAACATTAATTACTATAAACAAAGCTGTACTGCGAATAAAAAAATTATAAATATACTTTTTACCAAGAATGATTTGTTTTAAAGAGGGTAAGGTTTTAAACATTTTTTTTATTTTTTTTTCTTTAGAATTTACATTATACTTTAAGATTATTGCGCAAAAATTGGAATAAATAAAATGGAGAGATAGAAGGTGCTGTCTCGGAACCCAGTTGAAGAAGCTGCTATCTCGAAGGCATTTTATTTTCATAAATTTTGTAGTGCTAGCCTTTCGATTGTCACGTCCAGACTTGTACCAACTACCATAAAAAATGTTTACAAGAAGGCAAATGGTTAATAACCATTCGCGTTCCTTTTGCTCTTGTTTGACTAGGACTAGCCTTACGTCTCCGGGAGTAGCGAGCGAAGTTATTTTGAGAGTAGATGCAGGATTAATGTGGGATAAATAAATAATATATGTTTTATTTCGTATTAATCAATATGTTAACATCATAATATGCTGTTTTCCTTTAAATGAACACATGTAACTAAATTCTGATAGCTTTTTAATAGGCAAAAAAACACAAAATTACACTATTTTATTAACAATTGCATAAAATTATTTTAAGTTAATAACAATTTTAAATTTGATTAAATAAACGATAGTACTGAAAACACGTTAACAAATTATAGAATGAAATATTCACAAGGTTATTTTTTTTTATAAACGTTAATAATTAATAATCAAAGTAAGAATTATTATAAATAAATGCATATTAAATTAAAAATTGTTGTTGTTAAAAACATGAATTATTGTTAATAAATTGCAAATTCAAACCGTATATATGCAAATAAAATGCCATGCAAAGATTAATTATTATAAATAAACTAGAAGCCATCTGGCGCGCAAGCGCGCATCTTACATTTACGTTTAGTTTCTTTATATTTTTAATGTTTAATTTTAAAGCAGGTTACGTACTTTTCCTAAGCATACATTTTAAAAACTTTTGTTTTGCCCGTTTCCATAGATACATGCAATTACGTCATTTTCAATCGACCAATCATATCACGTTTTAAGAGGCTTCACATCATTTTTTTAAAGGGGGATTGCAGTATCAAATAATAATTGTTGTAAGAGAAAACGGTTAGTTCAGTAATTGAAATAACATAAAATATCAGGTTTGCCTTTACGAATAATACAAGCGTATAGATAGCCGAAAAGAATATACCTTAAGTACCCAAATTATAGATATATATATATATATAAGTATATATATTTACAGCCTACTAACCCGTACGGCGAGTCTGACGCGCGGAGCACGCTAAATACGTAAATACATCTAATGCAACCAAATTCGTGCCCAAATGTATGCGCGTGATTATATCGATTACTAGGATGTATAGAAACGCTACACATCCTAGTAAGATGTATGCAAATTCTCCATATCGTCGACCGTCCACTTGAAAATCGAGACCAACGTCTTCGAAACGCGTAGTACGCAACCTCCAGCAGAAAGAGATATATACAAAAGTAAACACAAGCTGCGAAACCCGATGTGTCGTTGATTGCGCGCGCCCGGGCCAAATACTCTTTTTCTATCGTTTATTCAAATTATCTATATTAGTTTATTTCTATAATTTCTCCGACACGTAAGACTCGCCACACGGGTTATAAGGCTGTAAAATCTTTTACGCACTATGGTACATCCGACGCGTTATCGCGATTAGAGGGAAAATATTATTGTGAATGGATTAGTTATGCCTTGGACGCTCGCTGCGCTTGCGACCCGCGGCCCAACTACTATCCATTCACAATGATATTTTTCCCCTGATCGCATTAACGTGTCATATATACCAAAGTACATAAATAACTAAGTGTGTGTGTGTGTGTATGTGTGTATACGGTGAGGAACGAACGTCCGCCTCGAACGTGGATAGCGGTGTCAAATTTCCGGATAATGTCCTGCTAGACCCCAAATGAAAAAATTGAATACAGAATGTATACAAAATGTATCCAAATAGTTTTATACAAATTGTATCAAAAAATGATTCTATACAATTTGATAAAAACTGTATACAAAGAGTAAAGAAATTTCTTTTTTCTATTTTTGTATAAATAAAAAGTCTTGCATATTGAAAATCGAAAATAAATTTTGCGTTTGAAAACAGCTTTCGCACTGCCCTGGTAATCGAGAAAAATATTAGAGGTTATGGACATCAAAAAACATCGATGATGAGAAGATCAACGCGACAAAGAATTGCTGCTGCCACTAACACCAATAATTTTGATAAAGCTGCCAACAACTTTTTCATAATCGCGATTTGACGAAAACGTCCGAACGTCATTTCGTTGCATCCAACGGACTCTTCAACATCGACTTACTCATCGTGGTTAGACAGGGTCGGACCGAATGTTCTGTTCTTTGGTTGTCAAGTTGATTTTCAACTTTTTTATTAGCAACCGAAAAAGAAAATTGAACATTCACTTGGCAACCATAGAACAAAACATTCGGTCTGACCCTGTCTAACCTTTAGGATGAACAAGTCGATGTTAAAGAGTCCGTTGGATGCAACGAAATGACGTTCGGACGTTTTCGTCAAATCGCGATTATGAAAAAGCTGTTGGCAGCTTTATCAAAATTATTGGTGTCAGTGGCAGCAGCAATTCTTTGTCTCGTTGATCTTCTCATCATCGATGGTTTTGATGTCCATAACCTCTAATATTTTTCTCGATTACCAGGGCAGTGCGAAAGCTGTTTTCAAACGCAAAATTTATTTTCGATTTTCAATATGCAAGACTTTTTATTTATACAAAAATAAGAAAAAAGAAATTTCTTTACTCTTTGTATACAGTTTTTATCAAATTGTATAGAATCATTTTTGATACAATTTGTATAAAACTATTTGGATACATTCTGTATACATTCTGTATTCAATTTTTTCACTTGGGACCTGCGGGCGTCGATGTTAGATGTGTATGCTGTTGGAGCCCGATGATTTCCAGATGTCGAAGTCGTAGTTCCTTGACTATGGCTCGTAGATGTCAACGATGCGTCTCAATCCCCGAATACAAGATCTCTCTTGATTTTGAATGCGTATTTCTTTAAAGTCCGAGTAGCAGTGCCACGCCCTTGGATAAAAATCAAAGAGTTGACTAGCAGAGCTTCGTCTTATGAAAGCTTTAGATAAAAAATTAGGAGTGGCTGTGTCTGTTCTGGGTCCTCTTTATATACCCTAAAAATCTATGCATCTGTCCTTGTCTTACGCTTTGCCTTAGATGGAAATTGCGTAAGTAGTTGGTCGATTGGACCGTTGGATGTGCGTGATTAAAAATTATCGAATCCCATGCATTTTCTGTATCGCTTCGTAGTTGATTCGGAGAATTTTCTGTCCCCCTTTTATACTGCGACGTTATCCGAAGAACGGCTTAATTTATTACTTCCTTCTAATGCTCGAATTTTCTAGTCGATGTTTCCCATTGCCGGCTCTTCTCCGAGCATTGATTTTATAGTGCAGTACAAAAAAAACTCTTGCGTAACCCTTCGTTTC
>JANSJX010000268.1:0-41991 GCA_026168455.1 Theocolax elegans | reverse complement strand
GTGCTGAATAAAAAATGATGCGGGCGTCGGGTCTTGAACCCGAGCCACTTCGGATCCGAAGGCGTTCACGCTAACCACTGCGCTACGCCCGCACTGGTCGTAGCGCTTCTTATTGCTCTTATATGCTACCGATACCGCGCCACCTCGCGGTGTATTGCGTTTTTGAGAAAAGTCTTACCAAATATGTGAACCTAACCTCAACGAGGTAGGAAGATTTGATGTTTTTGGTAAGATTCTTCTCGAAAACGCAATAATATTTTAATCTAAAACTAGCCAAAAACGCTCGCTTCGCTCGCGATTAAAACAAGGTTTGGGACACAATATTGAAAAAAATACAATATCGAAAGAAAATGTAATAGAAGAATCTCAAAATTATAAAGAAGAATTAAAAACAAAGATACTGTAAAAATAAGTATTGACAGAAAACAAAAACAAGAAATAGTCAACAAAAATTATATTGAAGACAAAAATATTAATATATTAAAACATGGTATTAAAATAAAAAATATCCAGGAAATCCCGTAATTAGTGGAGTCTTTCTGAAATATTTCAGCAATTCCCAAAATTTCTAGGAAATCCCGTAACTTGTAGCGTCATCCCGAAATACCTCATAAATTCCCGAAATATCCTGGAAATTCCACAATTAGTGGAGACATTTCGAAATACCTCAGAAATTCCCGAAATAACCAGAAAATCCCTTAATTTGTAGAGTTATCCAAAAATACCACATAAATTCCCGAAATATCCAGGAAATACCATAATTAGTGGAGTTTTTTTTTTAAATATTTCAGTAATTCCCGAAATATCCAGGAAATTCCACAATTAGTAGAGACATTTCGAAATACCTCAGAAATTCCCGAAATATCCAGGAAATACCATAATTAGTGGAGTCTTGCTGAAATATTTCAGAAATTCCCGAAATATCCAGGAAATTCCGTATTTAGAATACTCATCCCGAATTTCCTCAGAAATTCCCGAAATATCCAGGAAATCCCGTAATTAGTAGCGTCATCCCGAAATAAATCGGAAATTTCTGAAATATTCAGGAAATACCACAATTAGTGGATACGTTTCGAAATACCTCAGAAATTCCCGAAATATCCAGGAAATCCCTTAATTTGTAGAGTTATCCAGAAATTCCTCAGAATTTCCCCAAATATCCAGGAAATCACGTAATTAGTGGAGTCTCTCTGAAATATTTCAGAAAATCCCGAAATATACAGGAAATTCCGTAATTAGTAGTCATCCCGAATTTTTCCAGAAATTCCCGAAACATCCAGAAATTCCCGTAATTAGTAGCGTCATCCCAAAATACCTCAGGAATTCCCGAAAGATCGAGGAAATCCCATAATTGGTAGAGTCATCACGAATTTCCTCAGACATTTCCGAAATATCCAGGAAATACCACAATTAGTGGAAACATTTCGAAATACCTCAGAAATTCCCGAAATATCCAGGAAATCCCTTAATTTGTAGAGTTATCCAGAAATTCCTTAGAAATGCCCGAAATATCCAGGAAATCCCGTAATTAGTAGAGTCTTCTGACTAAAACTAGTCTTCTAGTAATTTACGTATTTCTGATAAAAGCCTTAATAAGAATTCCGAAAATGTAACTGTAGTGGATAATAACCAACCAGTCGTATTAAAATGAGAAAGAAAACGGCCATTATATCTACAAGATTAAGTTAAAACATTCATTTTTTTTAATTTCTAAGTTTGGGGGCTAAACTTTGCTTAGCATGGCCGCATTTGAAGATTTAGCGCAAGTGCAATACATTGATTCAGTCTGAAGTAATTTTAAATCAAAACAACGAAGGCGAATGAGACAGTTAATAGTATGAAAAAAAATGTTGTAGCCTTACCTTATCATTTTGAATCAGCATGTTTGAAAATGCCTGTAACATTAAAAACAATTTTTATTCCAAGAGCGTAATTTGCACGTAATTATTTATAAACTTGCAGAGTAAAGTAGGCATTTATTCCCGGAGTCGATGTATAATGCCCGAACTTTAGCGAGGAATAAATGGCCTTTACTCCCGAGGTGCATATAAAGTTTTTCACTCTGATATATAATTCTGATTACATTTTTATATAGTTATATTCATTTTCATATAATTGCACACGATATTTTCGTATAATCTTACAGAGTAATATACGCTTTTTTAGGCGATTTAAATTTTGATTTTCCTTGGTGATTTTACAAGCAGCAAATCCATATTAAAATTTTATATAATTTAATTTTTCACAAAAAAACTGAATTAAAAAAAATGATCACATCGGGAATCCAACCCACGATCGTTATATCCGGAGTTTTATATTTTACCACCGAGCCTTACCGCTATTGTGGTTTCAGTTGTTGGTTCGGATATAACCAACACTTGCATCGAATTATAGAGAATTTATAATCGACTAAAAATAAAGTATCAATCAACTAAAATATTAATCTAAAGTTAATAATCTAGGAGAGTACGAACGAGATACATTTTGCTTCTCTCTACACGATTTACGTCCAAAATAACTATTGAATTTAGATTATAACTACGTACTGTACAGAGGTGAATGAATAAATAAAATAATTAAATGAATAATTATACTATAATTCGCTTTTATAACATGAAATCTTAGACTTACAGGACTGAGCTGCAGCGCTACTTCATTTACTGTCAGATGGTCTCTAGCCTAGAACATTCAAAATATTTTCTATTTAAACAGAATCGTTTACAAAATTTAGTAGTTTTATAATAACCACAATAAAATAAAATCTAAAGTACAGAACAATTGTCAGATTCAGATCTATAAAATATCTTGGCTGGTACTTTACCACCGAGCCATATCGCGATTGGGTTTTTAGGTGTTGGTTCGGATATATCCAACACTTGCATCGAATTATAGAGAATTTATAATCGACTAAAAATAAAGTATCAATCAAATAAAATATTAATCTAAAGTTAATTTAAGAGAGTACGAACGAGATACATGTTGTATCTCTATAGGATGTACGTCCAAAACAACTATTGTTTTTAGATTATTGCTACGTATTTTACAGAGGCGAATGAATAAATAAAATAAGTAAATGAATAATGTTACTATAATTCGCTTTTATACCGGGTATTTAAAAAGTATGGGACCCCCCTTCCCACCCAGGGACGCTACTTTTTCAAAAGACCAAGGTCATACCTTAAGTAATTTTCAACGGGGAATTCACTGATGACCTTTACGTGACCTTGGGACTGACTATCAAGGTCATTTCGAGGCAAACTTTGTTTTAAATAGGAAACCCTATTTTTGACACCGCCAATCGAAAGAACATAAAATTTTAGGCATAGGATGGTTCATCTGATAACACGTAGCCTCGATGCACATTTCGCGGGCCGGATGTGTCATACAGTATTCGTTTGAATGTATTTATCCCTTACTATAAATTTCCATGGGTCTAGCATACAAAACGGGCCAAATTATTCAGTCCAGACCAATAAAGTGAAAATACTGGATTTTGACGATCCTTACATCACGTAGCCTCGATGCGCATTTCTCGAGCCGGATGTGTTATACAGTATTCATTTGATTGTTTTTAACCCAAAATATAAATTTCCATGGGTCTAGCATACTATGCAGACCAAATTAGTCAGTCCAGACCAATAACGTGGAAAGACCGGATTATGGCGACCCTGATGGCACGTAGCCTCGATGCGCATTTCGCGAGCCGGATGTATTATACAGTATTTGTTTGAATGTATTTATCCTTAATATAAATTTCCATGGGTCTAGCATACTAAACGGGCCAAATTAGTCAGTCCAGACCAATAACGTGGAAAGACCGGATTATGGCGACCCTGACAGCACGGAGCCTCGATGCACATTTTGCGGGCCGGATGAGTCATACAGTATTCGTTTGAATGTATTTATCCCTTACTATAAATTTCCATTGGTCTAGCATACAAAACGGGCTAAATTAGTCAGTCCAGACCAATAAAGTGTAAATACTGGATTTTGACGATCCTGACAGCACGTAGCCTCGATTCGCATTTCGCGAGCCGAATGTGTTATTAAAAATATAGTAGCCTCGATTAATTTTGGAGGAAAAAATTCATAAAAAATTTCATTATTAAAAAATTTCTCACTCGATAGCTATTGGAGTAAATATAAATAAAACATTTTATTTTGGTTTGAAATAATGTAAAAATGCTTACAAGATTCTTTTTGCTTGAATAATAACAGAAATAAGTAAGGTGGCATACATTATAAAATTCTGGTATTCGACAATTGGTGTGAAAAATCAACTTTTTTATTTAAGCACCTAGACAAATAAAAAAAATACGGGGTTAATGTGCACAATAATTGTAACAAAAAAGGTATTCTTAATTTTTTTTGTAGACACAATAGTTTTGGAGGAAAAATTCGCTTTTTTGAAATACTTTATGCAAAAATACAGAAACAGAAACATTAGATAATCACAAAATGAATTTTTTTACGAATTTTTAAATCGATACAAACAGTTACCTTCAAACATCCGGACTGATGGGGCGTTATAGTGCGATTCTCTCCCTCTCTCTTGCACTCGTGTACTCTGCCTACCGCTCGGACCTCTCTCTCGCACTCGCACGCTGCACCGACGCCGCATCGGGTCCGATGGGCTGTTATAGTGCGATTATCTCCTTCTCTCTCGCACTCACGTACTCTGCCTACCGCTCGGACCTCTCTCTCGCACTCGCACGCTGCACCGACGCCGCATCGAGTCCTATGGGGTGTTATAGTGCGATTCTCTCCTTCTCTCTCGCACTCACGTACTCTGCCTACCGCTCGGACCTCTCTCTCGCACTCGCACGCTGCACCGATGCCGCATCGAGTCCTATGGGGTGTTATAGTGCGATTCTCTCCTTCTCTCTCGCACTCACGTACTCTGCCTACCGCTCGGACCTCTCTCTCGCACTCGCACGCTGCACCGACGCCGCATTGGGTTTGATGGGCTGTTATAGTGCGATTCTCTCCTTCTCTCTCGCACTCACGTACTCTGTCTATCGCTCGGATATCTCTCTCGCACTCCCATGCTCTCACACTCTTAATTCTTACTAACTTAAAGGGTTTGTAAAAGGATTGGGAATAAAGGGTGGGTTTTAAAATAAATTTAACAATAAGTTATCTATATACGGTATTTTATTAATTATTATAAAATATTATATTTTTACATAAACGTGTAATAAAATTATTTTATTTTTTGGTAATCATCTCGTTTAGGTGCTGAGTAGGTGTTTGTTGAAACTTTTTCTGTATACTGTTCCCATTTGGATTGACTTTCATCCTTTTTTTCTTTTTTATCTAAGAGTGGTGTGCGATCGGGAACGCTATTCTTTGGACCCATCTTGATCAAGGGTTACAATCCAAATGAGATGAGATATAAATGTCAACGGTATATATGTAACTTTAGTTGAACAATTACTCCTCAAACATCACTGCTTTTAAATCTTTATAAATCATTGGTAAATCGTAGGCGCAGATTTCAGCTAATACAATTTTCAAATATCTGTACTTGTACATGTCTTCACCGTCATCGACCATGCTTCCTATTATAAAATCTACTATAGGTGTATATTGCGTTGAATAGTATTGTTTAAACTTTTAAAATCGGTGAGAATACTTTTGGCAACCTCTTCACCTTCCTTGGTAAGATTAACTTTCAAATAATCCAACACGTAATCGACGGTTCGATTAATTTTTCCAACAATGTCATTTAATAATTCAAGATGAATATCTATTAAAACACTTTGGTTGCGAAGACCTTCAAAGGTTGATTGTTCCATTATAATAGTCGGTGGGAGGTGTTTGATTTTTTTCTTTTTACATACTTCGTTTTCAGTTGGAGTTTGGTGACTGTCTTGTTCTTCATCCATAACGTTGGTGTTGTGTGACGACGGTCTCTCCTTGATGATGATTGTCCGGTTACCGTAAGTCGATGTAATTGTTAAATCATGCCGCGCAAGAAAGATTTTGTTAGATCTTCCAAACTCTTGATAAAATGAATAACTATTGCTCAAATAGGCCGATATGACATCAAAATGGTCCTTTAAACTACACCAAGTATTTTCATCAAGCGTAAGGTTTTTGTACGAAGGGCCAGGAGTTATTAATTTAATAACTCGATGATAGTATCCGTTTTGGTGCTCCAAACCAACGCTAATCCTCTTTGTGTTTGACTTGTTTAGAGAGTACGTTGTGCACAATAACATATTTGGCAATTCAGCGTAAACACCGCACTTTTCACGTTTTGCTTGACAGTCAGACATGTTGCGTATTGAAATATCCAAAAGTTTTATAGACACACACACGGTTTGAGAAACCGATTGTAACTGACACGATGGTGCATCGTCTTTGTGCAGTATGTACCCCCACCATCGTAGTTTTAATTTTCTAACGTGAAGCAACGTATGCAATCCTTATAGATCTATTAAAAAACAGATGCGACGCAAAAACGTCTAAAACCTTATGGGTGTATCGGGTGGATGATAAGCAGATGTAACGCATCGCACGCATACACAGGGTGGGATTTGCGTTTTGTGTACCTTGCATAAGATGCCTGTTGCTACACTTACGAATAGAAACTAGATATAAGGTGCATTAGGTTTTTCTAAAAATAGAGCGCTATAGGATGAGAAGGAATGGTTCTTAAGGGTGTGCCGGTGCGATGATGATGATGATGGCGATGATCACGATAAACAGATGTAACTTAAGTTGTAAATTGTTTCGTATACGTTACGCTAGATAACGAATGCTACGCATGTGGTTAAAATAAAGAAGGGATAGGAATCATGTCTGTGAAAGTAAAAAACTACAAGTACACATTTATTAACCTATACATATTTATTACAAAAATTATATTTAATTACAAAGTAGGGTTATAACATAAACATACACATAAAGTTACATGTAAATTTTCTTAGATATACATGATTGAATACAACATCCTAAACCTAGGGAGACCTCCTTAGCAAATGTGAATGCACGCTTACATTTCTTTTTATGTTCAAACTTATTACAAATTTTTTTATAAAACTTTATAGCTAAATCGTCATTTTTTTTAGTATTAGACGTAAATAATCGACAAAAAGAGGATAGGTCTCCGCCGCTACACATATGATATAAAAACATTAAACTATATTGACCGCAACATGTTGAATCGACGCTTTGTAGTTTTTTGATATTGTATCGAAAATTCTTGCAATTGCTGCGAAGTCGTTCATAATGATATTTTGATATTGGAGGAAACCCGTAGCTATCAAAATATGTTCCATTTCGGTTTTTGTTTATGTATATCGCTATCCAATGCGAACCTGGTTTGGTGTGATCGTCAATGTTACACACGATTGCAACTGGTGGTGTCATTACACGGGGGATTCGATCTGCTTTCAGGCCCTTCATTGAGACTGCAATCTGCGTCGTGTTCATCTTCTTTTTCTTGTTCTTTATCAAAAGGATAATAACTTGATTCACTCGTAATTTCAAAGTCTGAACAGTTATCAGTGGTGTCTTCGTCTACCTCGTCTACACCTTCAAATTTCACATGTGTATAACTTCTGTTTCGACCACGAGTTTGTAGAGTGTCGTAAATGTAATCGGAAGTTTTTTCAGCAATTTTTGCTTGATGTTGTATAGGTAGCTGCGCGTGCAACCAGTACTTTATCAGGTATGCACGATGTAGAGCACAATTCAACTTTTTATAAGAATCCTGCAAACAATCGTGTGTGATACACAACTGCTTACAATTAACTAGGGCCTGTATGTCTGTAAATGTCTCCATTGTGTAATCTTCAATGTTAATTACTCTACGGAGATATTATACCCTCGAGATATAGAGCCTTTTCACCACCTTTCACGTAAATTCTACACCCTTTTCTCGCAATTCTGTACAAATGTCGACGTAATTGGTTTATTGTAATATCACCATCAAACCACGGTATTCCATGAAGACGCATCGTGACAAAATCGTTTGCCACTCTTACTGCACACGGTAATTCTTCAAAATGATGCGGGGGCATCACTATCCAATGACCAACAGAGTACCCTTGAAGACTAAGTACTGCGACCTCTTTAGGTAAAAATTTGTTGTCTTTATCTCTGAAAGCTTGAATGTCTATTACGTAATCCATGATAACGACCGTTACGTTTGACAGTGCGAGGTAAACGACAGTTTGGAGTATGTCTGAGGTAAACTGAATCTCGAAACCCTGAACCGGCAGCGTCACCCCCACTACGAGAAAAGAAAAAGAGATGTAACGCGTATCCAACGCCAGATGACGGTTAGAATCTATTTCGAGAATATTGTCAAATTCAGCGTAAACTATACAATTTATAGTTTCCTTTAGAGCTTCTTCAAAGCGAACCTCAATGCGTAAGGCACCAGACTCTACGAGACTCCAATGAGACGAAAAATGCGCCGACAAGTCGGGTGTAAGATCGAACGCAAATAGACAGTATCCAAGCGGGTAGGTAACACGATTCACATCGGTACCTTCGTTTAAGTAACGTATACCTGTCCCTGAAAATAATGTATGAAATGATTCTATGAACAAGCTATTGTTTCCTGTGAAACGTGGTTGAAGCGGTTTACTGGGAACTTGTACACCGTCGACGTACAGGGACAGGAAATTTATTGAAAAGTGTTGAAAATTGAAGGGATTCAGACGTCGATTGCCATTGAAAGCCCGATTTCGGACGAAACCCAAGATAATTCTTTTTGGTAATTGACCGAGTATAACGTTGTCGAACGTGTCTCCGAGAATACCACTGTGCATGGTAAAAGATTTTACTTCAACTCTGGTGATAGGGTATTTGGCTGTAGTTTTTGCTAAAGCGTTGGCATGAGCTAGCAAAATGCCAGGACTTATTTTAGCCCTGCGTACAATGAGTGTTGCTTCTTTTATCTGTACAGAAAATTTACCATCATCGGACAAATCCATAAGGGAAAAAGAGTCTTTGCTGCGTACAAGCCTAACCCTCATCTCCACACCGTTAAGTAGAAATTTCTACTGGTTAAATACGTCGCAGTGTAAATGCCCAATCATATCAACCGTTTTTCCACCTGCCGTAAAGTACTGCCGATTCTGAAGCCCGTTTTTAGCTCCAGCGGCTCCGCGTGCAATGTTAGGTGCAGCTTCCATGCAACCGGCTGTATCGCGATACCAGAGCGCTGCAGACAGATGAGACTGTATAGCGGGTGGCGCGTAATTTAGCAGTGTTTCTATGTAGGCTCGGTAAGGGTAAGCGTTGTTTGGCGGTGAAACGAGTTTTTGGTTGAAAAATATATCCACTTGATCAAACATTGAATGAATAAAATTATTGACAGGTGCCACTTTTGCGTTTTCTACATCGACGCCTATGGGTAAAATCTGCGCAGACACATGCAACATTGTGTGAGCGAGATCAATGTAATGATCCGTCGAACTAGGCACTAAAAACTCCAACGGAGAGTCACTCTCATTGCTAAGAGAAGATACCGGTTTATAGTAGAGAAAAGCACTACTTTCGATAGATGTCTGTGTCAGAGGAACGGCGAAAAGATCCAATTCGCTCTTCATACGCTCCCCACTGCAAGCGTGTAAATACGCCATTTTTGCACTAAGTTATCTAGGTCCAAATATGTCTGTTACACTTCTAATCGTTTTCTTTTTTTTCCTTGAGGTAGCACGCCTTTTTCTTTTATTCTTCAAAACACCTCTTCTTCTTCTTTTACGGACAGATGGTTTTGAGGTGCGCACTGTTATACGCCCTTTTCTCGACTGTCGCTTACGTTTCATAGCGATAGATTTATACCCACCACCTTGCATCATTTCCGAAATTTTGTTGGTCGCTTTTCTTTTCAAGTTCTGCCCAGACTCCCGCGCCCGTATGTTTAACGATTCCTTGAAGCTTGCCCCGGAATTTGTAACGTCTGTGATGTAGTATCCCGCGCATTACACCACATGGAATATACTTCTACCTGATATGATTTTCTTAATCTTTAATATCAATAATAAGTATATATATATCTATATTGTTGTCCTCACTGCCGTCGCCGACTCTGGTCACGGGTTCTTGGTGCCGTTGTTGCGGGAACGACACTTGTTAGGAAAAAGGGGGGGTGAGGAGACTCAATATTGTTAAAAATAATTATAACAAGAATATATATATAAACTTTCATTAACGTATTTATTATAATTTATTTTTATAAATTTATTCCCGACAATTATTTTGGAATTAATATTATTTTATACGGGCCCGATCTTCCCGTCACACTATTCTAACATAAAATACCGTAATTTATATATGTACATGTACAAATCAACCGCGGTGAGGAACCCGATTCATTCCGAAAAAAATATATATATTATAAAAATGGCCACGTGCAGACCACTCACCGCTTTTGCTTTATTCTCCTCCTCTTTTTCTATCTTCCTCCTCCTTTACTTTCCTTTATTAACTGAACTCTCTATTAATCTTCCTTTCTTTCTCCTTTTTCCAATCCCTTTAATTTTTCCCTTCAACTCTTAGTATACTTTTCACTATATATCAATCGCTATTACTATCTCTCAAAAAAAATCTCTCGTTGCTTCTCCGTAAAGGTATCGGCGGTGAGTGAGTGGTCGTTCTTCTTCCTAGATATCCTTTTTCGTTTTTCCGTTACACGGCGTTACTCGTATCCTTCTTTGTCGTAGTTCTTCTCCAATCCCGTCCTCCTATCGTCTAGTTTGAATTTCCTGCCAACTACTGTACCGCCACCTATTCCTCTCTTCTTCAACCTCTCTCCTAGTGGCGGTACAACTCTTGCAAAGATGATCCGCAGCGGGCGAATTCTCCACCTCCCCCATTGCATCAGTATATCTTCTTTCTTTCTCTTACACACGGGGAGTCTATCTGGATCGTTCCCGCTCGTTCCTCCGTTCCCCCGCGGCGCACCACCATCTTGCGTCGAGCAGTTGCGCGAGAGCGAGAAGGCTTCCCCCACTCTCACGCTCGACGAGAGATCTAGACATGTTGTTTGTCTCCGTGCGCGTATACTCGTATGCATTTTTGTACATCGTGAGTTTCGTTGGTTCTTCAACCTCTTCGCCGGGGGAACTCCGTACCTAGACAGGATCACCGCAACGTTGGCTCCGTGGACGAGGACAGGTGTAGACGGCATCGATGGACACAGGTAGACTTCGCTTGTACGGTAGGTGGTATCGTTCCTCGTGTTGCCTTTCATTCCTCTCCATCTCCTTTATTTCCTTACATTTTCCTCAAACATACATATATAAAATAAGATTATTTCCTATCCTATCCTTCGGTGAACGTTGGTGACGAGAATGGCTCGGGCCTATATTCTTAAACCAATGTTTACCTATTCCTAACCTCAAACTTCCCATACAAAACAAACATTTCCTTATATCCTATATATCTATTATATTTGTCCTAACCTATCCTACATTCTTTAATATTAATTTACTTATGATTATCTTATTTACAGGAGGCCCAGGAACCATATACATGCTCCAGCGAACCCTCAGGATCACCAGCGAAGGCTACCCAAGGAGTCCTTCAGAGTACGAGTAGTCATCGCTGGACCACTATTGGACCCCAGGATTCTAATACGCATCCAGGTAATAATATTATACATATTATACTATATTCATTTCTTTTTCTTATATTAATTTACATTCATAAGTTCCTGTTTATTTATGACTAATATATATGTTTTTGTTTTAGGTGTGCCCCGCTCTGATAATCTCCCCCCTGATAATATGTATTTGTATGTGGGCTAGTGAGGCTCGCCTCACAATACCCCCCTCCTAAGTCGGGACACACTCCTACAAGGAGGGTGGACTGCACTTACAATTGGCCATAAGCGATTTTCGTCACCGATCATTCATATCCCATTCATTTACATAAATATTCACTCTCATACCAACATCTGTTACATTCATCTGCCCAAAAAAAAAAAAATTTTCAAAATCAAATATAATATCAATATATTAGTTAATAAATTTATCTTAAAATTATAAATATAATTAAGTAAATAACCTCTATTACCATCAATACTTACTACTCTTTCATTCATCTTTCGGACTATTCCTTTCATCCAATGAGTCAAATCGAAGTGTTTCATCGTCATCTTTCCTTACAATTTTCCTTTCAATTCTAAATCCCAAAAAAAATTCGTTTCTATCCCATTCTACCGTTCATTTCAATTATTCCCTGCATTATCTAGAATATTTCTCTTCAAGTTACCTGAAAATAAGGTTTACCTTTCATTCATTACATATCCTCCCTCCATCTTTTACCTGCAAACAAGGTTTTCCTTTCATTCAATTGTTTCCTTGAAATTTTCCTTTCACTTATCTTCCTTTCATGGTTTTCCCAACAATTTTCCTTCGTCTATCTTTATTCCTTTTTACCCGGGAACAGGGTCATTATGACCGCCCTCCTGGATTCTGCAGGTACGTCTTTTAATATGTCCATTAATTGAGCCGTCTGTTCCCGGGTTAAAGTTGAGGGGAGGTTGGCGACAGAAGGAGGTGTTCTGGATGGCGGGATACCAGCCGACGCAGTACTGAAGGTCGTGCGTGGACGTCTTAATTGGGTAGGTGGAGCCGGTTCCTCAGATTTCACCTCTTCGGTCTGTTTAGGAGCTGCGGGAGCCTCCAGGTCCTTATACTTGGTTGGGTTGAGGGCCTTCAGTCGGTGTATATGACCACGGCTACACCTCGGGCAGGAGCGAAGGGTCACGCCTCTCCGGCCGCAATTGAAGCATAAGGGACCTGGTATGATGTTCTTGCAGGCTGGGTAGGGGTGGCCCAATTCCCAGCATCCGAAACAGGCCTTATAAGGTGGATCTACAGAGGGATCCAAGGGTACCGGCTCCAAACCTCCGAATTTTACCCCTGTCTTGGGAGTCGGCAATGGCGGCAGTATCACGGGGGTCGGTGTTGGCCTTGGTCCCCAACGCGAGACCTTGCATGGTACCGCTGGTGTGGTTTCCTGTTGAGGGGGGGATTTACGCGACGGCCCCGGAAGACTTTTAGCTCGCTCGGTTGCTATCGCCGCCCTCTCTTGCGTCACTTCCAACCTCCACCTCTCTTCTTCCATTTTCCTTTTTTCTTCATCTTTCTTCTTTATTTCTTCTAATTGTTTTTCTCTCTTTTTCCTCTCTTCCATCATTTTCTTTTCTTCTAGCTTTTTCTGCTCTTCCTGCCTTCTCTTTTCCCTTTGGTATTTTTCCTCTCTTTCTCTGATCTCTCTTTTTCTCTTTTCTTCTTCATTTATTTTCCTTCTTCTTTCCTCCTCCTCTTTTCGTTTTTCAAATTTCACTCTCTCCTCATTAATTCTTCTTTTCTCTTTTTCTTCTTTCTCATATTCTTCTCTCTTCTTCCTTTCTTCCCTTTCTTGTTCTTCTCTTTCTCGTTTCCTTCTCATTTCTTTTTCTCTCGCCTTCGCTTCAACTATTCTCTTTTCTTCTAATTCGTTCATTATCTTTCTTCTTTCTTTCTCTTGTTCCTCCCTCTTCCTCTTTTCTTTCTCTTCTTCTTCTTTCCTTTTCTTCTCTTTCTCTATTCTCTTCTTTTCCTCCTGGGCTCGGCTGAGGTCCCTCCGACGTTGTTCCTCACGACGGATTCTCTCATCTTCGGCTTCCAACTTTCTCCTTTGTTCTAAGAGAAAGGAGTCAGTTGGTGGTCCTGGTGGTGATGGGGAACGAGGTGGACTCAAGCCTCCGAAATAGTCATCCATCGTGAGGTGACGTCGAGGGTTATATCGCCTAGCTCTGCGGCGTGAAGAACGGCTCCTTGCTGGCGTTTCTTCAGGTATGTCGGGGAGGAATTCCCTCGCGGGAGCCATTAGTGCTACCGTACTTGGGAGTGGTCTATATCCCGTTCTTTGCTCTGCGGGTGGCCGCCTTACTGGAGCTATGGCAGCACTGGGTGGGCATTCCCTTTCCGGGGATTCCTCCTCGACTATCAGCGTACCGTTCGTATACGCCGATGCTCCGCCAGGGGAGCGGGCCAGTGCGGCGTATAGTTCTTTTACCGCGTCTTGACTGGCCCTCTCCTCCTCACTCACCGGGGGTTTCCGTGGATTGGGGATTCCCCATCTTTTGGGGATTGCTCCCCTAGCACGGGCGGTCTCCACTTCGGTAGGAGTAGCCAAGGTGGTACAGGCTACTTCCGCTATTCTGACCAGTTCCCCCTTTAAGGCTCTTAGCCGATCCGGGTGAGTGGAGGGCGTCGGAGGGAGTGTTTTGGGATCCCATGGGTCTGTTCCCATGGTTTCCTCTGACACTTCCTCCGTGCAGATCTTTGGGCCGCTCTCAAATACCTCCATAGCTGTCCTTGGCCCAGGAGAGAGGAGGATGTCGCACGGAGGGGCCTGAGAGGATTCTTTGCCTTGGTTGGCGTTTGAATCTCCGGCCTGCTCTGCCGTGCGATTATCCTCCTCATAAAGCATCTCGTCGTCTAGCGGTTCATCAGCCCAGAGCGTCCTCGGAGGAGTCGGAGGGGCTCGCGGGATTATGTCGTTGGTGTCGACATTCTCCCGGGCCGGCTCTGCCGTTTCCTCTTTGGGCGATGGGTCCGGATTCGCCTTGGTGGTTTGAGCCGAAAGAGTCGGCTCGTCACCCCCCTCCCCAGGGGGAACGATCCCCTGAGCCAGCATGTCCTCGCGGAACATGGTGGCCAGTTGATCGGCCCACCCGAGGACCGGCGAGGAAGCGGGCTCGTCTACTGGTGTCGGATTGGGAAGGATTCCCAACCAACGAGTCAGTAGGACGACCGGGTCTTCCTGAACCGATTCACCGTCCGCGCTGAAGTGGACCGACGTCGGTTTGTCATTTGATGTGGACGGTGTCTTGCCCTTGTCCATTTTCTGAGACCTGTAACATGACAAAAACCAAAACAAAATGTACCTTTCATATATTATTCTGCAATTCTCATTAATTCTTTACATTCAACCCTTACATCCGTCGGGGAGGTGTGTATCTTTTTAATTCTGATACGTGCACTTTCGCATTCCTTTTTCCTGAATCCATGTTTAACAAATATACCGTAGGGGATAAGACTTTAATTATTTCATATGGGCCTTCGTATTTAGCACCTAATTTCGCGGAAAATTTTTGTGCGGCGTTCGACAATAAATGTGTTCTTCTCAGAACCCAGTCACCCATTCGGAATTCGGCGTGTCGTTTATTTTTATCATAATTTCGCTTTTGGATAGTGTGTGCTTGATCTAGATGTTTAGTTACTAAATCACGTAGTGCATCCAGTCTTTTTGCACGGTCTATCCAAATTGTTGGGTCCACTTTTAATATCGGTTTTGTTCCTTCTACTTCTCTTCTGAGACTTTTTACCGGTTTCGGGTTTCGTCCGTAATTTAGGAATGCTGGAGATACTTTAGTTGATGTCTGAATTGCTGTATTTATGGCGTGACGTAGCTCATGTACATGTTCGTCCCAACAACGATGGTCGTTCTTTACGAACATGGCTATCATTGTTTTCAGCGTTCTGTTACAGCGTTCTACGGGGTTTCCTTGAGGGTGATAGGGAGGTGTAGTGACATGTTTTATTCCATATTCTTCGAGAACTGTTTTAAGGTGTTTATTGTCGAATTCTTTACCGTTATCTGAGAGGAAGTACTCCGGAGTTTCCCATCTAAATAATATCAAGTCTTCCAAGGCTTTTGCGACGGATTTTCCATCAGCTTTCCTTATTGGTTTTATTTCTATCCATTTCGTGAATAAGTCTTGGAAGACAATTAGATATTTATTTTGACTTTTACTTGGAGGGAATTCCATCAGATCGGCTGCTACGATACACCATGGCTTGTCTACTACTCTGGTTCCCATTAATCCTTGTTGGCCCGTTTGCTGTGTTTTATACGCCTGACAGACTGTACATTGTTGTATATATTTATATGCGTCGTGCCACATTCCTTGCCAATAATATTCTCTCGCTATACGGTCGTATGTTTTCTCTATCCCTAAGTGTCCGACTGACGGTATATCATGTGCTTCATGTAATATTCTTCCTCTATATTCTAATGGTACTACTAGTTTCCAATTATCTTCTCGATATGTAATGGGATCTAGTAGAGGATCATTTCGAAATCTATATAACATGTTATCTTCAATTTTCCAATTTTGATACCTTTCTGGGAATTGTTGTATTTCCTTCATTTTCTTAATATACCATTCATCTTTTATTTCTTCAAATGCCGCCGTTTCCGCTATTTCATTTATTATTTTCCTTCCATCTTCTTCATACATCCTTGATAGTGCATCGGGGACTTGGTTAAGAGCTCCTCTCCTGTGCACGATCTCGAAATCCCATTGCATCATTTCTAATGCCCATCTAGCCAATCTGCCTGTCGGATCTCGTAAATTCTTTAACCAGCGTAGAGCACTGTGGTCTGTTATGACGGTGAATCTATAGCCTTCTAGGTAGGGTCTTAGTTTTTTAATTGCCCATAGTACTGCTAAACATTCTTTTTCTGTTGTCGAGTAATTTCTTTCTGCTGCAGTTAGTACTCTACTTATGTAGACTATGGGATGTTCACCGTCTTCTAGATCCTGTGTTAACACTGCGCCAATCGCATAATTACTAGCATCCGTTTGTAGGCAGAATGGTTTGGTAAAATCGGGTCGTGCCAATACAGGTGCTTTAGTTAATGCTAATTTTAACCTTTCAAAAGCTTCTTGTTGCTCTGTTCCCCATTTCCATGTCAAATCTTTTTTCAATAATTTAAGTAATGGTATCTTCATTTCCGAGTCCTTATCTAGGAAACGAGCATACCATCCAACCATGCCAAGGAATCTTCTTAATTCTTTTACATTTCTTGGTGCTGGATAATCTCTTATTGGAGCGATTTTATCCGGATCTGGTCGTAACCCTTCCTTATCAAGGACATATCCCAAGTATGTAACTCTAGAACAGCAGAATTCGCATTTTTCCCGATTTACTGTTAAGCCATGTTTTACTAACTTTTTCAGGACTTCCTCCAGCCATCTCAGGTGTTCGTCAAACGACTCTGTTGCGATAATTATATCGTCGAGGTATCCGAATACGTATGGTACGTATTCGGGGCCAAACAAAGCATCGATCAATCTTTGAAATGTCATTGGAGCGTTAGTAAGCCCGAAGGGCATTCGAGTGAATTGAAAGAGCCCTTTTCCTGGTACTGAAAAAGCTGTATATTTCTTACTTGATCTGTCTAACGGAATTTGATAAAATGCTTGTCGTAAATCGATTTTCGAGATAAATCGGGAGTGTCGCATTCTATCTAGTATGGTATCCATATTTGGGACAGGGTATGCATCTCTTTTTGTTTGTTTATTTAAATCTCTGTAGTCTATACAAAATCTATATGTTCCATCGGGTTTCTTAACCATCACTGGAGCGCTCGTGTAATCACTTGCTGACCATTCAACTATTCCCTCATTCCATAACCTTTCTACTTCTTCGTGAGCATTGTTGATCATCGCTGGGGACATCCTACGTAGTTTGTGACGTATTGGAGGTGAGCCTGGTAATACTGCTATATGATGTTCTATCATGTCTGTGACTCCCGGAGTTTTTGATGGAGGAGGTAGTATTTTTGATACTAATTTTTCCACCTTATGCCGTTGAGGATCTGTGACTTCTGATATTCCATTGCATTCTGCAAATATTACCGTCTGTTCTCCTGTGCTATCACCACTGTATGTTTTGTGCCAAGGACCTTCATGAACTCTCCATAAACCGTGTTTATGGCGTTCATCTACATCGTATTTCATGCAGAAGTCCTTTCCCAGGACGATATCATGCTCGAATACTTGTTGCGCTTTCAATTCTAATATATCTACATATCCATCCACTTCTAATGTTAATTTAAGAGTTCCTAAGGATTTGCTGATTCCGCCATGTGCATTTTTCACGTATGAGTCCGAAGGTAAGAGTTTTTCTTTGAATTTTTCTATTACCTTTGGTCCTGCGACGGAAATCATTGCACCGGAATCGAGCAATCCTTTAAATGTATGGCCGGCGATATTTAAACGAACAAAACTTCTGTTTTCCAGACTTGCTTCTGCTACTGATTTTTGTTTATTTTCATCTTTTCCTAGAATATTCCATTCAACTCTTTGTATTTCTTCCTTATGAATTCTGTTACTATTATTTTCAATTTCTTTATTTTTCCTTTCATTATTTCTCTTAATATCTTCTTCATAATCTATCCTATCATCTTCATTTTCCTTCCTTTTATTCCAAGTAAGTCCCTTTCCTCCCCAGGCGTTATTTGAATTATCTACAGGTGGAATGGAGGTTTTACTTATACCAGAGGTGTCTGCAGAGTTTGCGGTATCTTTAGTAGATTTAACGGCCTTATCTGGAGTGTCTGCTAGTTGAGTAGCCTCATTGCCATGCATCTGTCTATGTAATTCTTTTATTGCTGAGGAGAGTGTGGATCTTTTGGTAAGGTCGGAGGTTTCTTCTTGTTTAAATACATACTTCATGTCTTCGTCCGGAGTGAATGTATTCAGGGTGATTTTATTTTTGCACCCGGAATTTTCTCCTTGTTCCATTTCATCCTTTCTTTTCGTTTCTTGATCTTTTTGCGTCTTTTTAATAGTAACTGTCTCATTCATTTCTAGAATCATTTTGTTCATTTTATCCGTCCAATTTTCTTCTATTTTCCTCTTATTTCTTTCATTGTTCGCTTTATCGTTTCTTATCTTATTTGCTTCGTCTATTAATATTTCTATTGGGTTGTTCATTCTTTCTTCATCTATTGTCCTCGGTTGGATTGTTGGGGTCCTTGGTGCTGTTGCTGGGAGGACACAGGACCCTGTTGTCCCCCTGCAATTGCGTTTCCCCAAGCCTGTCTCAATTGCGCACAATTTGGGCAATGTGAGAATGTGTACCCTGGTTGGCCACATACTTGACATGAGAACCTTGGTTGGGCTGATCTAGTGGGACAAGTTGTTGCTTTGTGCCCTGTTTGCTTGCATATGTAGCAGCTTACAGTGGGACACTCCGACGCCCTATGGCCTACTTGGTTGCAATGGAAACATGCTCCTACAAATCCTTGGGGAGGTGTTGTGTTCCTTTGCGGCGTAAACCTAGGTCTTGCTCCACTAGTGCTTGGTAGGTTTCTTGGAGGTTCGTTATTCCTCCACGTCATGTTGTTCCTATAATCTCCATTCATATTATATCTGTTATTATAGTTCCTTGTATATCCTTCCATTCGTCCCGGAGGATTATTGGACCATCTGGTCCAATTTTGGGGACGTTGTCCTGTAATCGGAGGCTGGTTTGTAACAGGTAACATTGGAGGAGAGGTAATTGCCGCTACTGTTGATTGCGGTTTTGGCAACTCAATTGTTGCTTGCAACGTTTGATCAGTTTTCTTTGTCGGCTTTTCCTTTTTATTTTCCTTCGTATTACCTTTCACTTTAACCGGGTTTTCCGTATTAATGGGACATGTTTCGTACTCTGTTTTTCTCTTTGATTCAAGTGAGGACACCTTTCCGATCTTTGAGAATTCTGGTGCTACGGCCTCTGGGATTTTCGAGTTTTCCGGACTTGGGGGTGGTTTAAACCTCTTGTCCAGGTCTATCATATCCTCATAACGTCTGCCATATTTCTCGAGATCTGCGTACGATTTCACTTTCTTTTCCGCCATATACCTGCGATAATCCGGACGCAAGTTTCTCCATGCTACTTCTATCTGTTTTTTAGTCGAAGGAGCCTTCTTTAAGTGAGAGAAGATATATTTCATACAACTTATGTAGTTGGTTATATTTTCCGATTTTCCTTGCGTTCTTTTCCACGCCTCATCCCAGACATCGGTTTCTGATAATTTCTTGGTGAATTGCTCTCTAAAGGATCTCACGAAATCATTCCATTTCTTCTTTTTCAATTCATCTTGTATATTCTCGTACCAACGGCTTGCTTTCTTTGTAAAAACGCAAGGGAGACCTCTAAAAAATTGAGCATCCGTCATTAGAACGTTTTTCCTGAAATTAATTAATCTTGATAGGAATTCATTCGGATTATCTTTCTCTTCTCCCGAGAATGAAAGATTCCAACTTTTAAATAGTCGGAGTATCTTTTCACTTTCTCCTAAATCAAACTTCTTTGACTTCTTTTTAGATTTCTTCTGTTTACTGGTAGAAGCTGCGTCCTCGTCGCTCTGATTAGAATCTGTATCATCACTATCATAATTATTGATCCGTTCATAAGCTATTAATGCTTCTGGATTTTTCAATTGCTCCCTCAGCCACGAATTTACTTTTCGGCTAAAGAGCGTCATCCTTTCAGTTATTTTCTTAAAGTCTCAATTAAATTCCGAATATTCGTGAAAGGGAAAGAGAAAACAAAAATATGTCGAAAATACCGTAAATTCCACCGTTTAAATATCAAACTTTAATAAAATTTCGTAATATACCGCTAATGTCTCAAATTTTCGTAAAATCAATTTTAGTATTAACGATAGGTGTTAATAAGAATAAGGGATAACGATTTTTACGAGAGTGCACGTTTCTAGCCACCAAAACTGTGATTGGATGGTCAAATCTACCTAGATTAAGAATTATCAAATATACCTTTCAATTAACAAATATGCCTTTCAAATAAATATACCTTTCAAATAACAAATATACCTTTCAAATAACGATATACCTTTCAAATAACTATATACCTTTCAATTAATAATATTTCTTTCCATAAATAATATACCTTTCGTTTAACCAATACTTAACCAATATATGACCAATATTCTAATAAAAATAATTTATTTTTAAAAAGAAAATTTTTGAAGATATTGATAGATGATAATTACCAGTAACTTTTAAATATGTTTTTTCACCTTCAAGTATTTACTAATAATTCTTCTTAATATAGTTTAGAGGTTGAAAAATAAACACTGTGTCACACCACTTACTTTTATCTTTGGGTAGTATTATACAAATATAATATATTAATATAAATGATATTGAAATATACCACCTCGTAATTTTTCTTTATAAATATTTTCTTCTTGATTATAATCTGTGTTTTTCAATTCTGAGTTAATATATTTAAATAAATTAATTTTGTGGACTATTTAAATAAATGATTATAATTATTCAAGGGGAAAGAAAGATTTTCGAAAATTATCAGGACAGGTTTTAATACAGATATTAAATTAATTTATAAATTGAAAATTGGTCCTTGTCTCTGGATACTGAAAACTGAAGAAAAAGAAATTTTTCCTTTCAATATAAACTGAAAATAATTTCCTTTCAGCTTGATTTAGAAATCTGTAATAAATTATCCTTTCAATTAAATCTGTAAAAGTTCCTTTCAATCAATCTGTAAATAATTCCTTTCAAATAAATCTGAAAAAGAATTCCTTTCAATAATTCCTGGAAACGATATCCTTTCAATTTAATATTCAAATGTTTAAATAAATATTTATATATGTAGATATATATGTGTGTATATAGTTAAATATTTTATACATAAGATATAATATATATAATAATTATTTCTATTGGTGTGACACTTAAATCTTATAGGTATAATGTATTTGAAATTATTTTTATAAGTATATAATGGTATTAGATATTAGAAAAGTAATGTTAATTTTATTCTTAATTTTTGTGGGCAGATTTACACAAATAAATTTTTATATCACTCATTCATCCACTCTAGGGTTCCTCACAGTAACGAAAACGAAATTTAAATACGAAAAATTACTTTAATAATATATTTTAAATTAGAAGTATTTCCGGATATAATTAAACGTTGGGCGCCATTTTGTGATGTAGTATCCCGCGCATTACACCACATGGAATATACTTCTACCTGATATGATTTTCTTAATCTTTAATATCAATAATAAGTATATATATATCTATATTGTTGTCCTCACTGCCGTCGCCGACTCTGGTCACGGGTTCTTGGTGCCGTTGTTGCGGGAACGACACTTGTTAGGAAAAAGGGGGGGTGAGGAGACTCAATATTGTTAAAAATAATTATAACAAGAATATATATATAAACTTTCATTAACGTATTTATTATAATTTATTTTTATAAATTTATTCCCGACAATTATTTTGGAATTAATATTATTTTATACGGGCCCGATCTTCCCGTCACACTATTCTAACATAAAATACCGTAATTTATATATGTACATGTACAAATCAACCGCGGTGAGGAACCCGATTCATTCCGAAAAAAATATATATATTATAAAAATGGCCACGTGCAGACCACTCACCGCTTTTGCTTTATTCTCCTCCTCTTTTTCTATCTTCCTCCTCCTTTACTTTCCTTTATTAACTGAACTCCCCTGCTAAAAATAATCGATTGAAATCGATAGACATGGAAAGATTTTGCATATAAATCGATTCAAATTGATTAATTTTAATCGATTTGTATGCAAAATATTTCCATGTCTATCGATTTCAATCGATTATTTTTAGCAGGGTCTCTATTAATCTTCCTTTCTTTCTCCTTTTTCCAATCCCTTTAATTTTTCCCTTCAACTCTTAGTATACTTTTCACTATATATCAATCGCTATTACTATCTCTCAAAAAAAATCTCTCGTTGCTTCTCCGTAAAGGTATCGGCGGTGAGTGAGTGGTCGTTCTTCTTCCTAGATATCCTTTTTCGTTTTTCCGTTACACGGCGTTACTCGTATCCTTCTTTGTCGTAGTTCTTCTCCAATCCCGTCCTCCTATCGTCTAGTTTGAATTTCCTGCCAACTACTGTACCGCCACCTATTCCTCTCTTCTTCAACCTCTCTCCTAGTGGCGGTACAACTCTTGCAAAGATGATCCGCAGCGGGCGAATTCTCCACCTCCCCCATTGCATCAGTATATCTTCTTTCTTTCTCTTACACACGGGGAGTCTATCTGGATCGTTCCCGCTCGTTCCTCCGTTCCCCCGCGGCGCACCACCATCTTGCGTCGAGCAGTTGCGCGAGAGCGAGAAGGCTTCCCCCACTCTCACGCTCGACGAGAGATCTAGACATGTTGTTTGTCTCCGTGCGCGTATACTCGTATGCATTTTTGTACATCGTGAGTTTCGTTGGTTCTTCAACCTCTTCGCCGGGGGAACTCCGTACCTAGACAGGATCACCGCAACGTTGGCTCCGTGGACGAGGACAGGTGTAGACGGCATCGATGGACACAGGTAGACTTCGCTTGTACGGTAGGTGGTATCGTTCCTCGTGTTGCCTTTCATTCCTCTCCATCTCCTTTATTTCCTTACATTTTCCTCAAACATACATATATAAAATAAGATTATTTCCTATCCTATCCTTCGGTGAACGTTGGTGACGAGAATGGCTCGGGCCTATATTCTTAAACCAATGTTTACCTATTCCTAACCTCAAACTTCCCATACAAAACAAACATTTCCTTATATCCTATATATCTATTATATTTGTCCTAACCTATCCTACATTCTTTAATATTAATTTACTTATGATTATCTTATTTACAGGAGGCCCAGGAACCATATACATGCTCCAGCGAACCCTCAGGATCACCAGCGAAGGCTACCCAAGGAGTCCTTCAGAGTACGAGTAGTCATCGCTGGACCACTATTGGACCCCAGGATTCTAATACGCATCCAGGTAATAATATTATACATATTATACTATATTCATTTCTTTTTCTTATATTAATTTACATTCATAAGTTCCTGTTTATTTATGACTAATATATATGTTTTTGTTTTAGGTGTGCCCCGCTCTGATAATCTCCCCCCTGATAATATGTATTTGTATGTGGGCTAGTGAGGCTCGCCTCACACGTCATCAAGTACATTCAACCCTGCGCGAACTGCTTCTTTTCCTACAGCTTTAGCACCACTGGCCAAGTACGGTACAATTTTTCTAAATATAGAACCGAGAAAGCTACCGATTCCACAACCTCTTTGATACGTTGATCCTGCGTAGACGTTTTTTACGCCTCTCGTACCACTACCAGCTTGTTCGCCGTAATATTGTATATAGTGACTCATTCCTCCAATTAACGAGCACGCTTAAAATGAAGTGTAACCGTCAAGGTCCCATACTCGAATGGTATGCGCTGACCGTGTTGATCTCTTATATCTATTATGATATTACGAAACGTATGATGCAACAGAGGTATGTAGTGTATCGGTGCAAATTGTTTGACGGTATTTGTACCAAATTTATATTTGGAGGTTTCCAGAGAAACTATGCGTAAAAGCGATGCTTGTGTATCCCCGACTGTGTAAGGCACGCATACATCTGTATAAACGTAAAGTTGATCGGGAATAGCACGCGCGAGACTAGCCGGTCTATTACCTTCGTTCGCGGCTAGATTAGAATTTGACGTTGCAAAAGTACCTGTTTGTCTACGAACTACGTCTTGAAAACCGAAAATACGTAAAATTTTTTTATTAAAAGTTGTGAAATGCGGTAATTTGCAAGTACAAGTTCGTTTTAGAGTATAAAAACCTTTTTGAAGTATACTCGGTACTAGAGCGTGATGCTCACTAGCAACTTCCGCTCTATTAATTTCCATAGCCAAATGATCTACACTTTCGTAAGCACCGTATGGAATGTTACAAATACCGTCAAAACTCTCGTGTTTACTTTCAGTCACATCTAATTTACATATATAGTCACATAAAAGTGTAATACGCTTCCGATTTTTGAATATGCATTATTGTACAGGGGATAAGAATTTCCGCGAGACCGACCTCCCAGTCACCGTTTAGACGTATTTCTCGACATAAATACGTGGTGAAACAGGTAGTTGTGTTATCAGGGAAATACACCATACTACTGTTGCTAGGAAGAACCAAATAAAAGTCTTCAAGGTGATCCATGTTTACAAAGATTTCACGTCCGATGCTTTTATCCAAGAATTAAACTTGTCCGGATATCCGACCCACTTTACAAACACCTCCTTCTTAGACCCACGACCTCTGGATCGAAGAACACGGTCGATTTTGAAACTTTGATTCTTCTTTACCCGATCTAAACCTACAGACACTAACTATTCGGTGTAAAAGAAACCGTCAATATTTTCACCGTTCAAATCCTGTAACTCATAAGTATATATATTCTGCCGTCGTGAGATACGAGTTACAACAAATATCTCTTCGCTGAAATTCTTTTCAAAACCTTTCTCAAACGTTCCCTTTGACCGACTGATTCGAACGTGGTCACCGACACTGTATTTAGGGTATTTTAAAGGTTTCCCATGTTGCCCTAGAGAGCGCTTCAGCAGATGTTCTCGCGCTTTCACTGCGTTGTACAGATTCACCTCGATTGGTTTCATCTGTATACCAGAGTGTACAGCATTGTTATAGGCGTATACAATTTTTTGTATCACATCGATATATCTATGAGTATTACGATGTGTGAAATATCTTCAAACGCGTTCTTTGATGGTTCGGTTAAGTCGTTCAACCACAGCAGCTTTAATGTCAGGATTTCGAGCTACACGAAACAGAATGTTGTGTTTTTTGAAAACGTTTTGCATTGACGCACCAACAAACTCTTTCCCTCTTTTTTCGAAAGCTGTACCAACCGTAGATGCAGATTTGTCGCGTATGGGCTCCACCCACGCAAACTTTCTAAGAACATCGATGACGACGTGTAGGTAACAAAAACCGTCGTTATCCTTTTTCAAAGACGTCAACTGACACAAATCAGCCTCCCAAACATCATCCACGTTTGTCACGTTATAGTGTAAACGTGGAAATTTTTTACGTATCGGTTTATGTAACGTGTACGCGTCCTGATTGCTTAACCATTTGTACAAACGATCCTTTTCGTTTTTTGATAGCGCGCGTCCTTTTGTATTTACACGTACGAGGTGATGCGCCCCAGCGTAACCAGCCTCGTGAGATGGATCGTAATATTGCTTATCAAATTTTGTCAACATTTTTTCACGCCATGTCAAAATTTAACCACCGTTTTTTTGCCATATTTCGCGTCAGAGGTGGTGTAAATACTGAATGTTCTACACGACGTTTGGCTGTATTTGAGGGATTAGACAACCTTTTAACCATTTTTAAAATTGTTGAATTTTCAATAAGATGCATCGGCGTATCCGAGTTGCTTATAAATCGCGCAAATTCGAGTCTACCCGCTGGCTCTTCCTCATCTTCCTTATTATAATCTCCACTACTATTCTTTTTGTATTTTTTCCTCGTCAAAACATCCGTCAGTAATTCGACTATATTAGAGTGTGGTAGTAGTTTGCCGTCTAAAACAACGTTACCAGCAGAATTCCATTTTAAACGATCCGGTGCCGATGTGCG
Source organism: Theocolax elegans (assembly GCA_026168455.1). Lineage (NCBI taxonomy): Eukaryota > Metazoa > Arthropoda > Insecta > Hymenoptera > Cerocephalidae > Theocolax > Theocolax elegans. Next base: position 15,723 of record JANSJX010000268.1, on the reverse strand, counting down.
CCAGTGTTTTAATAAAACATGCGCTCTTTTTGCGTAAATTACCGGTAAATTTTCAAGAATCTCCTCGGTGAGTGATGGTAGACTGGGTTCATTCTCATCCACCGCGTGCGACAAATCTTTCTCCTTTAATTCTTCATTTTCTTTAAAAAATAAATAACGTCTCAAAACTTGTAAATAATGTTTGCATTTGTCGCGTTCACTGTCATATTTATTTGACTTTAAAATATCAAACATTTCTGCGTCTAGTCGTGATAGAGTGTTACCTACAGTCTCTACAGTATTCGCCATGCTGTCGCAATCGTTATTTACAGCACATGGTGAAGAATCTTTATTTAAATTCACCTCAGATTGATACATTCGCCCTACCGTATCCATGGGTACTAGAACCATTTTTCTAGCGCGCTCCATAACTTTAACCGCCTATAAGTTTTGAAAACAAAGCGCTCACGAGTGGCGCGATCAAGAGAGGTAAAAACGCTCCACCGCTCTGAACAATTGTACGTTTTTTCGAACGCCACGTATCACGACCTCCGCGTTTAGACTTATTAACCAATTTTCGTAAAATACTTTTGTGTTTTTGCAATCGCTTCTTTTCCGTATTTTTCAGTTCTACAACTCCTTAAAGTACGTTTAACGCGCATTCACAAATACACTTGATCAAATTTTTATCAGCTGCTCTAAGCAGTGCAACGCGTTGCCGACTATCAGCGTGGTGAAGAGCATTCAATAAAGCTACAGACTTTTTTGATAAATGTTTTCCAGGCAAACAATGTTCCGACGGTAATGTTGTCCCGGCCATAGTTGATCAAAGACTGGCTTTTATGGGTTGTAATTAAAGTTATAAACATTTTTTACCGAATGTTGATGTTGACGACGTTGTAATCTTTGGGACATAGGCGTATTGAACTTTGTCGTCTGGAAATATACACGTACGGAATCGAAACGCGTCTGGTGTATCTTGCTTCATATCTAAAAGTAAATAACTAAATGGTGGCGTACACGCATCCATGTACGATTCCTGTAAAAATTTTGGGTCTTCTGGATAAACTTGACGTGCGAAATATAAAATTTGAGCGCGATCTCGTGGGTTTTTGAAAAGAACGATATAGTTAGAATTTAAAGATAAGTCGCGCTGATTTTGTCCTTTATAAAAAATATTTTGAGTAATAAAAATAACACTTATATTTTTATGATGACTACCTTTTGTAAATAAATCAAGTATGCAACTGTTTGCCGATTCACGCATCAAATCATCGAGTATCAGTAATTTTTTCTTGTTATAGTCGTAAGAATAATCGGCTGGTTGCGGTAAACCTTCCCTAAATTCAATTTTTTGTTCATCACCTGATTTAAATTCCGTCCGATTCTTGCCATTCACCGTAATAAAAAATAATCCGGTCGAACCGCGCATTACACATTCGAGGTAAATGTAGAAGAAATCGTTTTACAAATACGGATTTTCCAGCCATCGTTGGACCCGCGCATATACACGTAAAAGGGTGTTTCCATCGTGTATCCATCGCAAATACTAAACGTTAAAACTTTGAATACGTATTTTTATAATTACCTAGTTACCAGCATGATCACCGCGGTAGGGGCGGCGGCGGCGGTGCGGGCGGAAGATACGCTAGTAATACCGCATTTGTGCAAGCTAGTCAGCACGCGGTCAACTAGCTAAATTATCCGATAGAGATAGTCGAAGACACAATTTTGTATACAATTATCGAGAAATTTGACGAAAATCTTACAAGCATACAATCTTTTCAAATATCGCTATGTTGTACGACCCTTCAGGTTTAATCTGTCCCCTGATTGTAATTGCAAACTCAATTATACAGATACTGTTGCAAAGTAAAGTCGATTGGCATGAATTGTTTCCTCAACCAATCTATTTAGCTTGGTTTGACCTTAAAAATCAACTATCTAGCTTAATCAAGGATGTTTCGCTAGAAAGGTATAAATGAAGAATACGACATGCGAGGAGATCGCGGGAGAGAGCGTGTGTGCGTGTATGTGTGCGTGCACGTGTATACAACTGCGTCCATGTATATGTGTGTATGATTGTCAATATGTCCGTGCGTACGTATGCGTATATGGGTAAATCTACAAACCTTTGATTTTTGATGACGAAAACGTTAATATTGCAGTTTTGACAGCACACCTCTGAAATTTTGTCTACAAGTTAAAAAATATAATACGAAATGATAAATATATTGTTCTTTGTTTTTTAAGCAACGCTCAAAATGTTATAATCATTTTTTTGATAGAGTGTGCGTGAAGTGGCACTTCACGCATTTTTCAAATTCTTTAAATGCCATTTACGCACACTATATAAAAAATATCGGTTGATACACGTGCGAAAGATGATTCTCGACTCGTGCGAGTGTCACCCTCGCTTCTCTCGGGCGATAAACCCGCACTCGTTCGAAGATCAGCTTTGTCGGATTTGTATCGAAATATACTATTTAAACCCTTTTCCAGGCCGAAGGAGTTGGTCAACGGTACGGATAAACCGTATATGATTGAAGGGGTTCGAGGTATCGCTGAATTCAAATTTGACATTATTTTTACAAAATTAATGTCTTTAAACAATTTGTTTAAAAAAATTATTGTAAAATTACGTTTTTGGGAAAATTATTACGGAAATCCGATACTTTAATTGCTTAGATACCAGAAGACATAGTTTAATAACTAACTTAAAAGAATCTGACTTATAGATTAAACATAGAACTGCGAATTTAACTAACTACAATATGCTATTATATACAATATAATATATATATATATATATATATATATATATATATATATATTATATACAATTATTTTGAAACAACTAAAAACACAAGCTACAGAAAAGTTAAAAGTTTTATAAATTTGCCCATATAGATTGTCTAGAATACTACTGCGCATACACCATATAGTATAGCATATATATAGTATATAGTATATATACTAGGCCGCTAGCTATAGGCCGTGAAATTGGTCATTTTAGCGAATTTTCGGTCCAGGGGGAAGTCTGAACCCGAGCAGAGTGAGAATGCTATAGTTCCCGAGGGCAAAAAAGTCTCATTTGCCATGATTGATCCATTTCGCGCCCACGGTTGTTCATCTTTTTTTTGTGCCCGAGAGGCCGCGAAATGACTATTTTGCGCCCTAGGATAAAAAATAATTTTTGGCAAGTGGCGACCAACTCAGCTATGAATGACCATATGATTTAATTATATGATGTGAAAAACCATCTGGTCTTTTTCAATAGGACTTTTTGCTACCTAATTTTAAGTTAAAAAAGTAAAAGTATTTTTTTTAATCATGTAAAAAAATTTTATTTACCTAAATTAGCTTAATGGTGCGGAAAATTGTCAAACACAAATGCTGCTAAACGGTATCGAACACTTTTGAAATGTACAATTAATTCGAAATCTATAATCTTCTTAGTGATAGTCAGCATTACCATTTTCACTAGGGACAATAATTAATAAACTTCACCAAGTAAATAAAAGTACATAATAAAAGACTAATCGCAGCGTACAGTTAGTAAAACAAAAAATATAGAAAAAAAAGAAAACATTTTTATGCTACAATGAGATTTGATCCCATGGCCTTTTGCGCCCGAGCCGACTACCTTACCAATAACCTACAGAATATTTTTAGCACTATTGCTTACTCTCATCCTTTTAAGCTGTAAGTATAAGCTATAAATAGAATGTATATATATTTTTTGCTACGTATTATATGTTTGCTATATTTTAAATATAAAAAAAAGTAATTTAAAACGTTACAAAATTATTTACTTCCAGAATAGCAAAAATTTTCTGAATTATTTCTGGCTAACAAAATAAAAATATATGTACAATAAATTTGAATTTTTGAATATACTGATTTTGGTAAAGACAATGAAAATTTAATAACAACTATCAACATTAAGAAGTGAAAAAAATGCTTTTACAAAAAGTCTTAATCAATTGGGAAGCAGATATCATATTTTACAGGATAAAAAGGTTGGTGAAAACGTTTAACCCATTAAGTCCCAATACGAAGAAATGTCATGCTTAAGTTTGAGTTTGAATAATAAACTTATGTTAACAAGTAATATTTACTTAATCAATAAAATACTTAATTAAAATACTTTGTTTTAATAAAGCAAAAATTAAGTTATTTATATGTATTTATTTATATATGTATGTATGTGATTGTGTTCGAGATATCATAAAATACTGTTATGCAGGATTAGGGAATAATTAATTAAATAATAATAAAAACTTATTAAATAAATAAATAAGATAAATTGCGACTTTCCGTACACTTAAGTACGTGCTTTCTACTCGTTGTATCAAAAAGTATAATGCGATACAAGTACAGGAAAGTAGATTTTCGTACGAGATGTTTATATCCCTTACAAAAAAATTGGAACGTAAATTTCGTTTCAACTAGTACATAACCGCTCAAATTACAAAAATACCGTAAATTTTGGCAAGGGTTAATTTCTCATAAGTTAATGAATTGTTTTTAAGTAGTGCATACTTATTTAAATTTGGCAAAAGATTCTGGTTAATTCTTAGTGTAGCTTGTGGAAGTTAATTAATTTATTTAAAAAACAGTAAACTAAATTAATTACCTTCTGATTCGAATGCGCTACGCGCGCCTATTGCAGTGCGCTTTTCTCGATTTTTTAACCTTTTTGAATTTTGATTACCTTTCTTGAAAATTCTAAGGCAGATTAAATTTGATTTTCTAGATTGAGAGTAGAGATATTTTATTCGATAGCTCACTCAATTTTAATAAAGGATCAATAATCACACTTATTTATTTTCTTTACATTCAAAGAACGAATCTTGATGGCGCTTTTATAAACTAGTTTTCAATAACTCTTGAAGTCAACACATAAACAAATCAAAAATGAAACTTGAATGTAGGTTTGCTTCGTAACCTATATATTTTATTGCAGTTTGAACTTTCAAATAACTTTCAAGTGACGTTTTAGACAACCTGTAAAAAATGATAAGTTTTTTAGAGGATGAAAAAAGTGGCACATTGTACAGTTTTTAGAAGACGATACCGTGAAGGCTGTGCCAGATTTTTGGATCCTAAAAGATGGAAGCTGTACCAAATGGCCTCCTTGGAATAAAAGTGGAAAATTTGACAAGGCGCTTGGTGCTCGGCAGATTCCAGATACCACTTGGAAATTGTGCGCGTTGAAAAAAGTACATTGGGGTGCAGGTAAATATATTTTAATTTTGCTTTTCTAGTGTTCAAATCAATATATACAGAGAGAAAAATGTACAATTGAACATGGCCACAATCGATGATGATAATATTTAAAGCTTGTATTTGTTATTTATACAGTACCGATTATACCTTAGAGAAGTGTGGTCATGAAGTACACGTCAATCGCAAAGGAGCCACAGTACAGTGGATATTGTGCAAAAATGATCATATTAGGTTGCGCATTAAAAAAATTTCGAATATACAAAAATTTTATTTTATTTAACAAGTATTACGTACCAATGTTTTGGTAATATATTTTTAGCAACAATGTTTTAATAACCAATTCTACAATGTCTTAGTAACACATTTTTCCAACCTTTTGCTGCCTTAAAGATTATACTGAATCCATATAAATATATTCTATATTTTTCTACTGTACTTTGTTTGGAAGTAAAAAAATTTAAGCTACATTGTCTTATTTAATTCGCGACATTAAAATCATACATTTTTTTCTCTCTGTGATAGTTACAATTCTCAGATGTGAGAGGATAACGTGGGCACTCTTAGGATGACAGGAAATAAGATGTGATACTTAATAAAAAGTTTGATTTATTCGTCGTCAGGTTATAATGTAAAATACAACGCTTTTATTTGCTGCTTGTCGTGCGCGCGCCAGCATTGCTCTGCTCTAGCCGAATTCTTTCCCTACGCTATTGCCGGGTTTTTCCCCCCCACCCTAGTTGCCTATACTATGCTAAATACTACTATATAATACATATTTACATATACACGAATATGTATAGATATATACAGATATGACTATCATACAGATTATTTACAATTGAAAGAAACACTACTTACAATTTTTCAAATTTTATCCAATCGCTTTTTTAATTTTTCTGAATTTTTGGAATGTTAAATAAAATACAAATATTGTTTAATTTTTTAGTGTGCAATGATTATAAAGATGCAAGAGTAAAGGCGAAAATAGGAGAAACACACTCCGATATCGAAAGTTATTACAGAATGCTTTTTGACCCTAGCATGAGGAAAGATCGGTCAAAAAAAGAATTCTCGTCCACGGAAGAAGAATTAAATCTTAAGAATTCTTTTAAAAGAGTTGATGGATCACAAACATTGGCACCAACGCTGCCGCAAGTACTTCTTGACAGCAACACAGTAAAGATTAATGAATCTGAGTATGCCAACTCAAATTTGATTAAATCTGTTAAAATTGTCCATCCAGGTAAATTTGTTTAATAAAAAAATTGTTTTTATTAATTTTATTGTTTTTTTTTTTAATTTTAAGTTATTTTAACACTTACAGCTTCCAGTAATAAAAATATCGAGGGGACAGAAATCACAATTAATGAAAAAAGCAAAGAAGCTGAACTTACCTCGAATAATACCAATTATGTTTCTTCCCCGTCACATTTTTCACGTAAGTATTAACTAGAAGAATATTTTAACAAATTTACAGTTTAATAATTATAAGATTGTTATTTACATTATTAATATTTATACAGAAATTTCAGAGAGTGAAAAAAAATGATGAAGATAGGGGTACTATTGATTATAACGAGGTCGATAATGATATTTACTCTTCTACTAGTTCTATTATAGGTAAGCTTTTTTAGCTTAAACATATATTAAGAAACAGTATTTCTTGTTTTGAAAATATATTTTAACGATTACTCAAGGGTCACGCATATAAACATTATTATTATATCTTGACAATGTATGCAATCAACAGGTTATTTTAATTATCTTCAACCTAATGTCACTCTCAGAGACTGAACAACATAAAATTCAAACAATTATAATGGAGCGTACTTATACTCAATTAATGTTTCTTAACAATTTGCATTTATTAAATATTTCAGACAGTGAAAATACTGTAAAAAAAAATAAGATCAAGAGCGATAAAACTACCACCAAAAATGATTCGACAGTGGTTTCAGATAGTAAGAAAAAAGGTAAAGAAAGAGGAAGCCAGAACAAGTATACTACAAAAGATGATATAAGAGGCAATAATTTTCCAACTACAACTAAAGAAAGTAAGTTTCTAAAGTTATACAATAGCTGTAAATTGTTTTAATCGTAGTTTTAATTTTATGTGAGTAGTTTAAGCATTAAGTTTGTTATAATGTACAACAAAATTTGGATCCCTGTTAATTGTCAAAGAGGCAGAGTTTAGAGCATGTACTTTCTTCAAGATATAGTGTATATGTATACAAGCATTTTAGAAAAAAATTGGTGTTACGGGTAGCGGCCAGTGGCCAGCGGACTACAACCTATCTCTCTAGAGTACACAACTAGTTTATCTCTTTTTCCCTTTGTAAACCATGTAAACCAGAGCAGAATGCAGTAGTCTGTACTTATCCTATATTCATTGATATTTTTATTTTACAACATAATTAAGACTATAGTAATATTTGTAATTGAATTCTAGTTTAAATAAATACATAAAATTACAATAGTAAAGGAGCAGTCATGTTAAATACAGCAGCCAATCAAGAAAGGTTGTAGCCCACAACACCTGTTTCTTTCTACAGAAGTATGTGCTCTAAGTTTAACAATAATTAAATTTTTTTAAATTAAATAAAATGTTTTCAAATAGCCTTTTATAAGAACTCTTTTGACAATTTTAAGACATTTATTTTCCCTGGTAGAAATGTTCAGCTGTTTTTCACTAGTCTACAGCAAGTGAAATACAAACTGGGCAATGAGATGAGCAGTGACTAGCAAGTCGACGTGTTATTTTCACTAGTTACGGACTGGACAGGGAAACTGGTCATTTTATATTTTTTTATAAACAAAATAATGAATTTTTGGAAAAATCCCGAACGCCGCGCCCTCAGGCATATTTTAAACAATATTCCTAAATTTTTCCAGATTTTTAAATCGATAATGTAATTATGATATTTGCGTTGAAAGTTTGTGCCTTTTTTAACTGCTAATTACCGATCAAAATTGTTTATTCAATTATTAAGGGGAAAAGCCTAGGTTCACTCGAGAAAAATCAAAAAATTTTAATCAAGCTATTAAAATTTCCTTATAAAGTTATGTACATAAAATTTGTATTACATAAGGTGGCTTTATACATTAATTCCAGGCTCCAGAAAAAATTCCTATGCTTGACACCGTACTTTCTCAAAGGGCTTTGCGCGGTGCACGATTACTCAAGTTCTTTTTCATCAAATCTAACCTAATCACTCGCTTTTTTTTCGTTTTTACAAGTATTAAAACTGAAGTGGAACACTTTTTTGAAAAACGTCTTTGTCTTTATTTTGAACAACAAAATATCTCATTTTTTATAAAAATTAATGAAAAATTTTCTAAAAATTCTTTATTTTGTTGTTCAAAATAAAGACAAAGACGTTTTTCAAAAAAGTGTTCCACTTAAGTTTTAGTACTTGTAAAAACGAAAAAAACGCGAGTGATTAGGTTAGATTTGATGAAAAAGAACTTGAGTAATCGTGTACCGCTCAAAGCCCTTTGAGAAAGTACGGTGTCAAGCATAGGAATTTTTCCTGGAGCCTGGAATCAATGTATAAAGGTTTAAAGCCACCTTAAATCGAACCTCACAATAAGTACTTTATCGTACAATTTTTTTATGTACATAACTTTATAAGGAAATTCTTAATAGCTTGATTAAATTTTTTTTATTTTTTTCGAGTTAACCAAGGCTTGTTCCTTTAATAAAAAAAATATTTTTTCTAAAAAAATCAAAACGCTATGTCCTCGCTTTTGTTTTAACCTATCCTTATGAATTTTTTCAGAATTTTAGTTGAATATTTTAAATATATTTGTTATGTTTGAATGTATAGATTCCTTGCATTTTGGGTCCGACATGTCTTTAAAATCTATTAAGCTTAATGAAAAATCTTTTATGAAATTGAATATTAAACCATTTCCAAGGAGTTTGGTAAAAACTTTCTAAGTATACAAATGTTTTTGAATCAATCGAAGAACTCTTTCTTTCAGAACTTTTTAAGGTAATTTTTAGTTTTTCTGAAGGCGTAAAATTTTTCGAAAATATAAAATTTACAGACATTCACCAAATTTTGTAGTTAAAAAAAAACTTTTCAGTAGAATGGTATAAGGTAGAAAGTTAAACACAAAATTTGTATTATTTGGGAGGGCAAGGGTTAAAAAATACTCAACACTAAATTGCAAAATAGTATATTACGATACACATGTGCGAAACAGGTGATGCCCGCATACGAGTGTAGTTCGTCGCCCGAGCGAAGCGAGACATTATGAGACAGTAGTGTAACAAATTAAATAATCAGCAAATCAATTAAAAAAAATATATTATAAAGAACCCTAATTATTTTACCCATATATACAAGATAGTATGACTGTAATGGTAAAGTCATACCACACGCTTTTCAATATATGAACTTACATTATAGGAACACAAACTGCGTCAAAAATTTTTATATTATGTAAGTTTATTTGTTCTAATTAAAGCATTTTATAATTTCAGTGACAGAAAAAACATCAAAAAGTAAAGTGTCTATAGATTATGAGGAATTAAAACAATTAAATGATAGCGAAAAATTGGACTATTTAATAGGTAATTTTATACTGAATATATGTGCTTCAATTTCGAATCGTTGGACTGCCAACGATGATACAAAAACTTTTACCGTTCTCAATGCATACTAGATGAATTATCGTTGGTTGCTAACGCTCCTTCGGTTTTTATTCACTTTGTATAGGTACGTAGAAGCAAAAAACAGCTTTATAGACGCTAGTACACCAGTAGACAATGATTCGTAAATTAAAAAAAAACATTTTTCTATATCCAGAACAGTTTTAAAATGGCGGCCACCATCCAAGGATTCGAAGTTAAACTTAACCTCATCTGAATATTTATATATATATGGGGTATTCCACGTGAACTGGTCCGATCAAAATTTTAAAATGCACCAAATTTTGGGTACACATTGCAAATGTTTTTCAGAATACAGAAAAAAATTTTAAGGTACTGGAATCTATTTGCTCAAAAGTTATTCTAACCTCAAAAAGTGAATTTTTCCAAGTTTTTTTCCACACGAGCTGGGTTTACCGCTATTTAACTCAAAATCTATCAACTTTTACTATAGAACATTATGTCTAACATTCGTTGCTAATTGTGTCTAGAATTTATTCTTCTAGGTTAGAATTTCTAATTTCAAGGTGAATGTTATATAAACTACATGTCAATATTCAACTCAAAAAAAGTGCAAGTGCGCCACAATTGATTTTTTTATCCAAAAGTTTAAAAGAAAGCTTGGAGCAATAACTTTCAAATGGTCTGTAGCATTTTTATGGCCTTCAATTCTGTAAAAAGTTATAATTTAAAGAAAGAGAAAAAATTCACAAAAATTAACATGGTAATTCCCATTTAAATTTTTTAAAATTTTCGTGTTTTTTTAAATTATCATAACTTTTTACAGAATTGAAGGCCATAAAAATGCTACAGACCATTTGAAAGGTATTGCTCCAAGCTTTCTTTTAGACTTTTGGATAAAAAAATCAATTGTGGCGCACTTGCACTTTTTTTGAGTTGAATATTGACATGTAGTTTATATATCATTCACCTTGAAATTAGAAATTTTAACCTAGAAGAATAAATTCTAGACACAATTAGCAACGAATGTTACATATAATGTTCTATAGTAAAAGTTGATAGATTTTGAGTTAAATAGCGGTAAACCCAGCTGGTGTGGAAAAAACTTGGAAAAATTCACTTTTTGAAGTTAGAATAACTTTTGAGCAAATAGATTCCAGTACCTAAAAATTTTTTTCTGTATTCTGAAAAACATTTGCAATGTGTACCCAAAATTTGGCGCATTATAAAATTTTGATCGGACCACTTCGTGTGGAATATCCCATATATATATATATATATATATATATATAAATGTGTATGTGGGTGTGTGTATAATTTACTAGCTTCAATTTAATTTATAGTGGCAGTACATCACCTCAACGAGAATTTAGCTAAGTTGCAAATGCAAATAAAAAATTTGAATCGTGACGCTATCTCGAGTGTTTCAACGCAAAATGAAAATTTCAGCAACGTAATGGAAATGCAATCGCACTTTAAACTTAAGACTGTTGAACAAATGAATCTCTTAGATTCAAAAATTAACGATGACAAGGATTTCCGAAATAATCTTGAACTTATTTTATTCTAGTAACCAATACAAAAATCAGAATTTAATGTTACGAGCCAAAGAGATTTGTATAAAAAAATAAAACTGCACTTTTTAGAATACATAAAAGATACTTACATTTACGTTTCTGACATTGGTTTTGTCAACTTTATTAGACAATTATATATTCTAAAGACTTTTACTGAAAACTATAATCGTACTTTTCACGGCGGGTAAATTTAATAATACAAAAGAAAAGTTTAATCGAAACTAGTAACAATACAAGTTAAGTATCATCAATTTTCGTTTTTCATTGGGCGTTTGATGTACAAAATACTTCTGCACTCTTCTGCACTCAATAATAGATTCACAGTTCAAATAACCACTTCTTTCCAAAAATTCCAAAAAACACTGACTTTACAAAAATCATGCGTTCGCGACTAGTCATTCGCAATATGCACCTGCACTCTCTCTACAAGATAATCGATCTATTTACTATTTAATATCAATTTTTATCAAATAATAAAAATTCGGCCGCCCGCAGATCTATCGATTTACTACTCGACGCAAGTCTGCTACGTTAGTGTTAATAGTGCATCGGTGCACTTTTAATGCACTATCTGCGGGTTCGTGAACACAAGATAACATTTTATGAATGCACTTGAATAGTATTTATAAGCCATCTACATTCTTACAACGACATACAAAGCTATGCAACAAAATGATTAATTTTTTAACAATATAAATTATCCTCAAAATATAATAGCTTGGCTCCCAATATTAACATTCTGATTCTTCGTATTGAAATGTAAATAGAAATAGATAATGACATTACGTCTATTAATAGACATTCTAACATTCTAGTTAAAGTACCTTGAAACTATCGGAAGCAGCTCTAACGACATTGTTAGAAACATGTTACGAACATGTATTACAAATGAATTGGCAGCGCATTACATTTATCAAGGCAAAAAAGAAAAACTCTCTTTCGCTGATACAAAACTGCACAAATTAATTCGAGGTAAATTTTACGATCTCCTTAAAATAATTATTTTCAGATTTCTACTGCAGCATTTCTCGCTAATTATTATTCATAAAATATTGTTACAGATACAGCCATTAAAGTTGCCCAATACGATCGAAACAAGGTTAAGACTGAAGCCCAAATTTGGCTAAAAAATGCACCACAAAGGCTGCAGAAAGAAAAGTAATCTTATCAATAAAACACTTCTATAATAAATCGCAGCACTATTGAATTTAATTACTCGTATTTTCGAGATAATAAAAAATTACTTAAGGGGATAATACGCTAAAAATTGGTAAAATGAATTTTCACCAAAAAATTGTTATAAATAAACATTTTCTTGTTATTTAAATTACATTTATTTACCACTATTAAAAATGAAAGATTTTGACCTAAATAAAGAAAAAAATTTCATAATGCCATTCTCCGTAGACTGGAAAATTTTGAGCTGGTGCTTAGGGTACACTTTTGACCGATAAATCAATTTTGATCTAATCACTGCCTTTTTGTAGCTAAATCATGTCATTTACTAATGAAGCTATTTATATTGTGAAGTTTCTAAATCCTAAATTGTTGGGTTACGAAAATCTCAAAATTTTCCAAAATTTTTTAATAATTAGAATTTGTTTTTAATTTTAGACTTTTTTCTACGGGGTACTCCCTTAGTACTAATAATAATAATAATAATAATAATAATAATAATAATAATAATAATAATTTTTTTTTTTTTTTTTTTTTTTTTTTTTTTTTTTTTTTATAGAGGGGGGGAAAGCAGTTTATTGCCATCGTGTGGGACTCCCTACAAACATAGGACTACCCACTAAAACCCACCTCCCAAGTGCATGCCCGCCAGCCGTGTTCTTCAGCTATTGCTACCGATCGCGGCCGACGGGAGTCCACCCGGGAGACCCCTCTTATCTGGCCTTATTCCACCCCGGCACTAACCTACAGGAATACTTCGGGGTGGGGCCAGCCGTCTGCCGCAAAGGCACCTCCGTTCCAGGCTCCGAATATTATTGGAGGTCAGCCCGCTTTAGTCGAAGAATGCCTTCGACATAACGGGCTATTGACCTCCAATTCTCCTTCGTAGCCAGCATCAAGGGAACGACGTTGTCGGGTGTTAAGTTACCCACGTCGCTCTCAATGCTGGCTCTATCTTCCCTCCACCGTTCACACACGAAGAACGTGTGGTGGGCATCGTCCTTTTCGGACCCACAGTACAAGCACCGCGGGTCCATCGCCTTACCCATTCGGTGCAGGTACGCGCGGAAGTATCCATGGCCCGTCAGCAGCTGGGTGAGGTAGAAATTCACCTCCCCATACTGCCTACCGTGCCATAGGGACAGCTGGCTGATCAACCTTGCCGTCCATCTTCCGCGCGTTTCCCGCTCCCATTGCTCCTGCCAGGAGAGCAAGGTCTGCACTCTGGCAGCTTCCTTAGCCCTTACTGGTCCAAGCTCCTCCTTCCACTGGTAGACGTTTCGGCGCTCTATGGCTAGGAGGTCAATGGGTATGACCCCCGCCACTACCAGAACTGCCGGCTCAGACACCGTGCGATACGAGCTCGTCACTCAAAGCGCGCACCTCCGTTGAACTGCCAAGAGGCGCTTGCGGTACTTTTGGTGTCGCAGCGCCTCTGACCATATTTCGGCTCCGTACAACATTATCGACTCGGCGGTCCGCAGCAGCAGGCGCCTGACGCTCGGGCGCGGGCCCCCAATGTTGACCATTACCCTGCTCAGGTTTGTAACTACCGCAGCCGCCTTGTCTGCCGCCTCTTTGATCAGGTCCCAGAAGGTGAGCTTTGAATCAAGCATCACCCCCAGGTACCTGACTACCAACTTAGTGGTAACGGCTTCTCCACCAACGTTCAACGGCACAATTTTTGGCACGCGCTTCTTCGTGAGAAGCACGATCTCGGTTTTTGCCATCGCCAGTTCCAGCCCATGCTCCTCCATCCAACGGCGAACACGGCCCATGATCTGGTCGAGCCGCGTCTGTGCTATCTCCATGCTTCTAGCAATTATGGTAACGGCCACGTCATCCGCGTACCCGATCAGCGCGCAGCCCTCTGGCATTTCCATCCTGAGTAACCCGTCGTAGGAAATATTCCACAGATCAGGACCCAGTATGGAACCTTGGGCTGCGCCTGCCGTGAGCTCTCGTCTTCTCTGGCCATCCGCTGTGTCATACAGGATGTACCGGTCCCTCAGATAGTCCCCAAGGATCCGCAAGAGATACCTTGGTACATCAAAGTCCCGTTCCAGAGCCTGTAGCACGTCGGACCACCTTAGCGAGTTGAAGGCGTTCTTGACGTCGAGCGTCACCAGGAGACAGATTGGGCGGGAAAAGTGGTTTCCGCTCTCCGTACTCATGGCCGCCCTCACTACCTCCTGAACAGCATCTATGGTGGATCTTCCTCTCCGGAAACCATATTGTTTCTCGGAGAGGTCGCCCGCAGCCTGAATCACAGTCTGCAGACGCGATCGCACCAGCTTCTCCAGGAGTTTGCCCGCGGTGTCCAACATACACAGCGGTCTGTACGATGATGGCGCATCCGCCGGTCCTTTGCCCTTGCTTATCAGAACCAGCCTTGCCTCCTTCCAGGGAGCGTAGAATTTTCCAGCCCGGAGACAAGTATTGAACATGCAAAGCAAGAGCTCTGGATGACTTTGCGCCACAGCTTTCAGTACCTCAGATGGTACCCCGTCTGGTCCAGGCGCCTTCTTGCACTTCAAGGTGCGCACTGCCTTCTCCAGCTCCGCCCGGGTGAAGAGCGGAGCTTCGAGCCCATCTGGGACTGCGAGATCATCCGCGCGCTTCGGATGAGTGGGAAAAAGGGTACAGACGATCTGGTCCATGACCTCAGCGCTCATCGGGGCACTTTTCGCAAAGGCCCCGACTTTGCGCATTACGATCTTGTACCCCAAACCCCACGGATCCTTATTTAGATCCTCTCGCAGCTTCTCCATGCATCGGTACTTACTTGCTTGTATTGCCCGACTGAGAGCTTTCTTCGCCGTCTGATGCTCCATTATTTTAAACGCCGAATCGCGGTCCCGCTTCTTAGCTCTCTGAGCTAGACGCCGTAGCCGTAAGCACCGGCGCCGCAGGTCCGCAATCTCTCCCGTCCACCAGTACGCAGGACGTTTTCTGCCCGCCGCCTTTTTGAGGGGTACCGCTTCCTTACAGGCCCGCAGGATCAGGTGCATGATATTGCTCGTCACCCGATCAGCCCGTTCAGAAGCTGATACTCCCTCCGGTATCTCCACCAGGGCTTGCTGACCGCGTTCTAGGGCCAGAGATAACTTATTGACGTCCATCCTGTCGATGTTCCACCTA
>JANSJX010000267.1:0-42038 GCA_026168455.1 Theocolax elegans | reverse complement strand
AAAGATAATGAATTATTATTAAATGAAATTTTTCTAATCATAATTTATTGGTCTAAAAGATGTCTTTTATAGTCAGAAACTGCTAAAAATTTCCAGAGTGGGTCTAAATCATTAAGATCACTTAGGGTCAAAATATCCGGGAAAAGTGCCCGAAATATTAATAGAAATGTATATTTGTTGCCTTATAACGATGAATCTAGTAGCATGATCAGTGGAAAAAAAATTTATTGCACTTACCTTGGAATGGTAGAAAAGTATCTCCACTTGTTCAGTATCCATCTAATCCCCTGAAGCTGCTAAAAATTACAAATATTATTATAAAATTATAAAAAATTATTTTTAACATTTATAATGCTGGATTTTTAGTTTTACATCCCTTACAAGAATTATAATACTACTCTGAAGGATTAACTATAAATATATAAACATCATTATTACAATACTGAATATACGTCTTTAATACAAAGATATTAAATAATCGGATTATATAATTATAATGAATAATTTGATAACGTGACAGTGACAAATTTGTGAAATCTAAACAATGTATTGCTGAATAATAATAATAATAATAATGTTGATACTTTTATAGTAATCCTTCAGATTAGTATTATACTTCTTGTAAGGGATGTAAAACTAAAAATCCAGCATTATAAATGTTTAAAAAATAATTTTTTATAATTTTATAATAATATTTGTATTTTTAGCAGCTTACAGGGGATTAGATGAATACTGAAACAAGTGGAGATACTTTTCTACCATTCCAAGGTAAGTGCATAAATTTTTTTGCAATGATCATGCTACTAGATTCATCGTTATAAGGCAACAAATATACATTTCTATTAATATTTCGGGCACTTTTCCCGGATATTTTGACCATAAGTGATCTTAAGGATTTAGACCCACTCTGGAAATTTTTAAGCAGTTTCTGACTATAAAAAGACATCTTTTAGACAGTATTAGGTTACCAGAGTCCGGAGCAGAATTGCTGATTTTCACTATTTAAGGTTTAAATAGCTTACAAGAGTGTGACAGCATACATTTATGTCTTTAAAGTATTTTTAATGAAAAGTTCGGAAAATTTTACAAAAAAAGTCATACTTATGTTTTTAGTGAAAAATGCATCCCCTGGGAGCTAAAAATTCATGAAAATGGGCATATGATGCAAAAAAGTGCTAAAATGTCAACTTTGACTCTCTGTAACTTAAAATAATGGCCCAGAAAAAATCTGAAAAAATTCAGGAGAACTACTGGATACTTCTAAAACATATTCCCACAGTTATAGCAATATTTATTTTTTTTATCTTCGATGTCACAGAGAACCACCCATATATATATATATATATATTGTGACGTGATGGATCTGTATGAGTACAGATCCCCGTCACTTAGGGCTCTGTAGTACCGAGGCGGCCAGCGCAAGAATCGGCACTTGGTATATGGCGCGCGTATCGGTAGGCAGAAGACGTGGAAAAGTACAGCTACGACCAATTGCGGGCTCGGGTTTAAGACCTGACGCCCGTTCCTTTTTTTTAATTTGTAGCAAATGAGTCTCATTATTACAATATATATTTATATGTATACAAGTTTCTGTGTATGTATTTATATAAGTTACTTACCTGTGCATTATGAAAATAGCAATTGAAGAATATGATCCTCGGAAAATGTTTTTTCAAACTGTTTCTTAAGTTACTTTCGTAATCACATGTAACTGTACTATATTTAGTTTTTAAATAATTAAAGAAAACATCGTAGCTTTTCTCGGTTTTTCTATTCATTACTGCTGCCATGAAAAAAATACTCTGAAAACAATAAATTATTTTTAATTTATTTATTTTTAAAATATATAACTATGACAGAAATATTTATTACAGTGCCGAAATCTTTCACTCTAAGCAATAAAAGCTGCGATTTTCTTGATCGGTCATCTAAATTAGGCAATGACTTAAACGTTCCATGTATATATAAATCTATTGGTTGTTTGCATATTTTTTTGATAAAGTCTTCATCGTGAAAAATGATATGGTCGTAACCATCTTTATCATTGAGTAAGGTGCAGTTTAAATTATAACTTCTATCATTTACTTTATATGATTGTAAATTTTCAATATTATTAACTTGTTCGAAAATATCTTTAACAGTTTTAACATTTTTTAATGTTATATTAATGTACGTAGACTTGTATTTTCTTAAATTTCTTTCTATTTTTTTTTAAAAGGAAGAGCCGTACCTTCTACGTGCCTAAAAATTAATACATAATAATAATACATAAATAATAATATATTAATTATTGTATACATATTTTATCACTCACTTTGCACTTAACAAATCGTATGCTCGTTTAATACTGGTGGTACCAGGAGTCTTAGCAATACATTTTAATTTTTCATAAAAAATTCGCTTTTTTTTAAATTATTATCTTTTTTGCAGACATCGGGGTTATGGGGTTGTTTTGTTGTGTATACCCAATTCCCATTTACCTGTAAAAAATTTTAATAAAGAATAATAACATCAAAAGTCAGTCATTGCAAGCGTTTTATGAAGAAGTTAAATTTTTTGCTACCGAAGAAAAATTTGCTGTGCGCAGAAAAAAAGTTTGAACATTTTTTTAAAAATTACAGTAATACAAAGTCTTCTTATTATAATTAAAATTTTTCCTCAAAAGTGTCCGGCGTCCGGCGTCCGGCGTCCGACATTCACCATTGGGTGTCTTTTTATTATGTTTTATATATATGCATGTGTATAAGGGTAAGTGTGTTTTGGTGAAGAGATCAGGGTGAGGGTGAGGGTGAGGGTGGAGGGATAGGGATGGGGTCACCCTGACCAACTGGACATCGTCTCCAGGAAGTGAAAATTTTTTTTGCAAATTCAAGTAGAAAGGCATGTAGACTTTCCTGTGGAGGATGTCAGGATTACCTGGAGGTTACCCTGACCACCTGGACATCGTCTTCAGGCAGTGAAAATATTTTTTGCAAATTTATGCAGAAGTGCATGTAGACTTTCTTGTAGACAATGTCAGGATAACCTGGAGGTTACCCTTGACCACCTGGACATCGTCTTCAGGAAGTGAGAATATTTTTTGCAAATTTATGCAGAAGTGCATGTAGACTTTCCTGTAGACGATGTCCGGATGATCTGGAGGTCATCCTGACCACCTGGACATCGTCTTCAGGAAGTGAGAATATTTTTTGCAAATTTATGCAGAACAGCATGTAGACTTTCCTGTAGAGGATGTCCGGATGATCTGGAGGTCACCCTGACCACCTGGACATCCTCTCCAGGAAGTGACAATATTTTTTGCACATTTATGCAGAAAGGCATGTAGACTTCCCTGTATACGATGTCAGGATAACGTGGAGGTTAACCTGACCACCTGGGCATCGTCTTCAGGAAGTGTTAATATTTTTTGCAAATTTATGCAGAACAGCATGTAGACTTTCCTGTAGACGATGTCCGGATGATCTGGAGGTCACCCTCACCACCTGGACATCCTCTCCAGGAAGTGACAATATTTTTTGCACATTTATGCAGAACGGCATGTAGACTTCCCTGTATACGATGTCAGGATAACCTGGAGGGTACCCTGACCACATGGACATCGTCTTCAGGAAGTGACAATATTTTTTGCAAATTTAAGCATAAAGGTAATATGGCTTAACTTAAACTGTGCAAAACTGAAAAACATGTTAATATTCCACGAATCTTGCAAAACTTACATTAGTTTCGCACATTTACGAGTCCGTGTCAGCGCGCCAGTGTGTCATTGCGCCAGAGACGGTGAAAGCCCGATTTACATTTTTTGGAGGGGGGCTGCGGCAAGTAAAATTTGTCCAAACATTCGCGGACAATTTGAATTTGATTACCAATAAATATAAATTTGTAGCAATGCTAAATTTAATATAACGGTTCATTAATTTTTTATTCTATCACAAAATTTTGAATCATAAATATTACTATTATTAGTATTAGTATTATTATTAATATTATAATAATTATAATAATAATAATAATTATTATTATTATACTGTTATATTATACTGTGAGTATCGCAAAGTACGTGAATAAAAACAATATTAATAAATTTAAAATGAAAATAAAGTTTTATTAAATATTAATATAAATTTTTATTGGGGTTGCATAACGATACACTCCACCACATCGGTCAACAATACATGTACTTACCCCTTTTTCTCTAATCACATGCTCAATTTCGCGCAGTGGATGCGCACAAGGTTGTTGACACGCGCTACCGTTAAATCTCCGTAGAATACGGAGAGGTGCGCAGTAGATGCGTAAAACATTGACTTATTTAAATTAATTTGCCCGCTTAGACTGATGTAACTTTAAAAAATATTTATTGTCGCAGAGTGTATAAATTTTCTATTATATAAGCCAATAATTTAAATTATATTTATTTTATGAAAAACAAAGCACAATTTAATATCATCAGTAACGAAAAAAGTGCAAGCTTCCCTGCCTGGGGAGTAAGCTAGTAGTTAACTGAATTAACTATACACAGATGCTTCTTTTGTTTAACTATAAATGTTAATATTCTTAATATTATAATACTTATATTTTTTTTGTCTGTAATTGCTCCTTACAAAATAAAAATTATATTTAAAATATTTAATTAAATATTTGAAATAATTCATACGGATACTTTGATACACATAAGCGATGACATATCGTTTTCATTAAAAAAAAATAATTTTTTGATAATAATTGCATAAACAATTTTTGGTCGGTAATTATTAGTAAAAAAAATAAACTTTTAACGCAAAAATCGTAATTAAATTGTGATATAGCGATTACACGCTAATCACATACACACGTAAACCCGTGTATATATATGTGAGAGGAGAGGTAAGTGAGGCGACAGGAGTCACGCACGCGGTAAATCGCGCGATCGGAGGGAAAGGTAAGGAGAGAGAAAAGGATAAACGAAAAGAAAATCGAAAATAGATCATCTCGCGTACTAGTGCGCGAGCATACGTATAGATAATGGGCGTAACAAGAAGCCCGAAAAGTGATAAGGAAAGGGAAAGCAGGACTCCCGAGCCACCGGCAACGACTAGCGAGACGCTCTCTCGCCGCGAGTCCCTTGGATACCGGACGGTAAAATTTGAATCGTTCCGCGGCCAGTGCCAAGAGGAAGTTCTGTGTATTCCTCCAAGCCAACAAACGGACAGCCCAACACCTGGACGACGTCCCAGAGAGCAACGACGAGGTAGCGGGTCTACACGCCAACCCAGCCGAAGCAGAGAACCTGAGGGCCAGCACGAGAAGCCCCGAGGTCTACAGCGAGCCGAGATCAGCGGCGCTTGCCACGCGCCAGTAAGCCACTTCCGGTGCCCACGCCGATCAACGAAAAGTAAGCTCGTTCTTATGCAAATTTTCGTGGGAGGTCTCCGCGCTTTCCAGTTCGAACGGAAGCGCGTCGATTGCTGAATCCTTCTCTCTTTCTCTCTCTCTCTCTCTCTTCGCGCTACGTGCAACGTAAAAGCACGTTTATTTAATTGTAAAGTTAATTCGAATACGAATATATATACTCCTGGCAAATCGCTTAGCGACCCTCAGTCGGAAATAGGAAATACTTACGCGAGCCATTTAATATCCGAGCGAATACGATTAAAAAAAAAAGAAAAACGAATAAATCGTTACGGTTCTTTTAAAACCGAATAAACATATCAAGTTTGTAAATTAGATTTAAGTTATAATTGAAATAAATTAACAGCCGGTTAATGCTTTAACCGTGCCGAAAGTTAATTAAAGCTCTATATTTTTCATTTAATTTAAATGTGACCTCGTTATTCGTGCTTGTCTAAATTTGCATGCTACCAAGTTAAAGAGAATAAAGAAACAAGGAAATCGTTCGTAAGTATTTTTCGAAAACCAAGCGAAAACAAGGCTCAACGAAGGATACCGCCACTCTCCGCGGTCCCTCTTTCCTCGAATGGACAGAGAGGAGACATCAGCTGAGTAAGTCGAGGTCGAATCCTCGGAAGCGGCGAAGCGCTCACGCGTCACCCGTTTCCCCAGGTCTCTCCCAGAGACCGTGTGCATGTAGACGGTTTTCCCGGGGAATCTATCGGTTTGGGATAGATTAGAACGGTAATAAAGTAGAATTTACGGAAAACTGATCCCACGTGGGAACCGAATACATTACAAAATTATCGATTTAATAATGTGGAAAAATTTGGGTATATTGGTTACAACTTTGCAATACTTTTCTTTTGCAATACTCGCAGTATAATAAAACTACCCATAATTTTTGGAAAATAAAGGTTATAATAATAAATGATAATAATAATTATAATGATAATGATGTTAATAGTACTAATAATAATAATAATAATAATAATAATACTAATACTAATAATAGTAATAATTATGATTCAAAATTTTGTGATAGAATAAAAAATTAATAAACCGTTATATTAAATTTAGCATTGCTACAAATTTATATCTATTGGTAATCAAATTCAAATTGCCCGCGAATGTTTGGACAAATTTTACTTGCCGCAGCCCCCCTCCAAAAAATGTAAATCGGGCTTTCACCGTCTCTGGCGCAATGATACTCTGGCGCGCTGACACGAACTCACATTTACAGTCGAATTCTCACTTTCGATGACAACAACTTATCAATCAGTTTTGCATCAACTTCTAGACAATAAAGTTGTTATAATCTATAATTCAAAGGTGCTTAAAGTGCTTTAATGGGGAAAGTGGTGAAAATTTCAGTTTTTGATAAATTACGCGGAACAAAAGGAGGAAATGTAATAAAAAAAAAAAATAAAAATAAAGAATTTAATCAAAAATTAAAAATTATTTCGAATGTAAGTTGTATTAAATTCTGCATTATTCTAATGTAATTATTAATAACTTTTTAATTTAGTTCATAAAATCAATTCATTGGAATCATTGTTTAATACACTGCACATTGGTATACAATCAAGTGTTTGGTTTTTCAATAATAGTATGTATTTTTATATTTAAATTCAATATTATGTTAATTATACATATTAAAAATAATTAATAATTAATAATAATAATTAATAATTAATATTTCAATCATAGTCAACGACGGCTTGGATGAAATTTTGATATTGTCGTAAATAAAAACATTTAATATATTCAAAGAAAAGAAAATGAGCCATCCCTCTAAATGATCTAATCCGGATAAAAATAATCATCATCCGCAAAAAAAAAATTAAAATTCAATCATTCGCCAAAATTGAAGATGAAATAAGAAGGTAAATTTTACTTTATTTTTAATACACTCCTAATAGAAATGTAAAACATTCAATATCTATTAAATACCGTAGCAGTTTCATTTACTATACTTAAATGGTATTTTTCTTAGCCATTTTTAAGTACTAAATAAAACAATTTTTAACAATGTGATCACCCATTTTATAGATTCATGCGTTGAAATATACTTTTTGCTCATTTTTCAGTTGCTTATATTAGTTAGAACTTAATTCTAGTTTTACCAGGTTCGAAATACGTGAGTAATATGTAAACAAGAAACCTAGCCTTCAAATTTAAAAGTTACATTTTAGATTGTAATATACTAATAACGATATAAATCAACAACTACCGAACTTATATCGATATTTAATAGAATTCATAACCTTTTTAAGGATTTTGGATTGACATAATTAAAATATAATTCCACATAATAAAAATATAATTCTTTAATCCCCGTAGTAGACATTTTTTGCCTATTAAAAATCTTTACATTCTTCCACGTCAGTAACCATTTTAAACGTTTTCATTTCTACTAGGAATATACCATATACTTAATGAAAGTTCATTTATATTGCTTTTTAATTATTCATTGTTACTAAATCATTTCATTGTAATTTAATCCAAAAATATATATACACACGTATGCATACACATGTTTAAAAATTTCATATTTTGCTTATTTAAATTAATTAAAAATTTTAAACATTTCAATTGCAAATAAGTTAGATCCAATTTATGGATTTTATAAAATAAAACTTACATTTATTATTTCTACTCGTTCATGGTTTTAAGTTAAATTTCAACATTATCTTGTTCAACTTTTTGAATGGTTACACAGGCCTAATAGTTCTTTTCGAAGATATTAAAGTTTAAACTGTTTTCATCGTTTTTTGCAAAAAATGATATCTCAGGTTCGCTACATCCAATTTCTAGGTGCCGATACCTCATCGTGTTAATCTAATTACTAAGTATCAATTTTTAAATAATGACAGTGTGTACGAAATTTCATAACTTCATAATCATATCATCATATCATAATTATTTATACTTGTTATTTCGCATTCATACTTATATAAACACACAAATGATTGTATTTATAACGTGAATTATATAAATGCTTTTAGTTGGTCTTTTGAAGCAAGAATAACATCTAAAAGTAGTATTATCGAGTTCAGTTCAGGCAAATTGTTTAATATGAACCTTCAGGACAAAACTCAAGAAATAAAATGCACTGCATTCGAAAGAGCTGTGGATTTATTCTATAATAATTTGAAGGTATTTTAATTTTAGCATATTTATTATTCAATTTTTTTAAATTAATTACTTAACCCATTAATGTGCAAATACACAATTTTTTTTATAAAAACACTTTTTCTTGTTGTTCCTGGATTAAAAAAAAGTATATTATTGTCAGATTAATATTACAATAAAATGTTCAGGAACTAAAAATGCTTTGAATTGCTCTAAAGAATTGTGTGATTTTTTCTTACAATTTTGATTCAAATTTATGTTTGTTTAATTTTTAACCATTTTAAAAATTTGTTCAAATTTTTTCATGATTTGAATGTTTTGATTTATTTGAAAGCACATATTTTTTGAGAAAAGTGAAAATAGTTTAAAAATTCATGAACATTGCTGACACTTTAATAACTAACATATTTCAATTTTATAATAAGCTCGACATTATGACCCATGAATCTCCTTAATGTGAATGTGTGTGTATTTGCGCAGGAATAAGTTATTTATAGTTTAAAATTTCATAATTTTTATCATATTATTACAGATTGATAAATCCTATTTGTTCAAGAACGTGCATGTTTCATTAACGAATGCAAAATTTAATCACTTCAATAACGTCTTTGAGATCCGATTAATAGAATATTCGGTTGTTGAAGAATTACGCGATGACTCAGCGATTCCTCAAAGCAGTTACAATTTTGTTAATATAACGACAATATCAAATTGCAGTAAAGAAGATATTATTGATAAAATTTTGTTTGTGGCCATATTTTTTTGTTTCATTTTATACTCTTTTTTACAAAACAATTATTTTATTTTAAAATAGATTTTTGCGGAATAATAAAGAAAATTTTTGATGTCGACGTAATTGAGATGAAAAAAAATAACACCAAAATTGAAAAACGAGATAGTTATTATATCCGATGAATTAGACAACAGGGTAAATAAAAAAATTAAAAAAATAGATAATTAATTATCTATGAATCATATATGAGCGACCGCGTATGCGTGCTAGAGAGAGACAAAGTGCGAGTAACCCCGGTGGTTACACCTCGTCGCGAGACCTCACGCGGCCTATATACGGCCTTTGTAATTTCTTTGTTCCTTTCTTTATTCTATGTTAAACTAAATTTATATTTCTATATAATAAATAAAATTCATATGTAATCAATATCCGAGTACGAGTTTAATTATTGATTACCGGCGTACGTTATTCCCGTTATCCCGAATACCGCCTTCTCCGTTTCAGGAGCGGCTGAGGTAAACTTACCGCGAATTTATCCCTTTTATTCGCGGTCCTTCTCAGCTCACGTCGTTATAGCTGTACAAAGACGCGAGATCGGCAAGTGATCTCGCGGTTGTTAACGGACATCGCAACGGTAGGTCGTGCGCGGGGTTCGCTGATTTGAATCTGCCGCGCACTTTCGGGGCACTGCCTATGGAGTATAACTAGGCAGTGCCATAGCAACCGATCCCTTTTCCCCTACCTATTATTCGTAAATAATTGACTCAAATTTCAACAAAGCGAATTGTAAAGCCTGCGCAAGGTTACAAACTTGAACATGGTAGAATTGAAGCTTTTCGGACGGACATAACCTGGCCCAAAGTCCTAACATTTATAGATTAGGATAACAAATCCATGTTCATGCGATTGTAAGTGAAGTCATGCGTGCGGTTTGAATAATTTAAATAACGATAAGATATTAATTTGTTTGTGATTAAGTTACTTAATTTATTTAAATTCCCTAATTTAAGAAGATTTAGTTGCGATAGACCTCGAGCCAGGTTAACAATTTAAATTAATGAGTAGATAAGAAAATTCTTGTATATTATTAATTTTTGAATTAAATCAGTAAGGTTTAAATTGTCCTCGGTTTTCTTTGATAGTTCTCTAGTGAGGGATAATAGAGTTCACCAAGAGAACCGTGTCCGAAAAGCTAGAAGAGTATTTGCAGATAGCAGATTCAAGTGAGTGGCTATATATCTTAGGGAAAAGATAATTCCTTCAACCCTTGGCCCAATAATTTTAATTTTTGTTTGCTGCCACGCAAATTAAAATAGAATAACCTTGCGCACACCAGGCCACAGTGCACCAAAAATAGAGATTTTTGTTTATTTTAAGTTATCCGCGAGCGATAGTTAAATAAGCGCAATGGCCGACCGGAACGCCGACTGTTTGGCCCAACGAGACGAGGACATTATAGTACAGGTGGACGAGTGGATCCACACCCAAAACGCAGCACATTGAGGCCCACCTACAACAGATGGAGCTTTGACTTGATGGTTCCCGCTATCAAAAGGCGGAACGCCTACAGCAATAGCTGCTAGGAAATTATTCAGCCGACGAGTTCAGTCAAGAAACTGACACCGTCAATGACCGGATAAGGCGGGTCGAGAAGCGGACAGAAGTGATCCGCCGAGTCGGGGAGAAAACGCCAGGAGCGTTACCTGATGAAAGAGGTACGCACCTGATTGAGGAAAATCTCAACCGTACGACCCGACTACCTAGCGAGGACCTGCCAACAGTCCCAGAGGAGGGCTATTCAATCCGACTGGATAACGCTAATAGCGACCGATGGGACGCCATTTGATGTGCCGCGGCTATTCTTCACATGTCTGGCAGAACAAATTGCCAAGACAAAAGCTCTACAAGAGCAAATGAAAAGTATGGCGGCACAGATAACGAGGCTAACCGATGCCGTAAGCCACATGACATCCCACAGAGCATTAAGTACGCGATTGGATCCACTAGGCCCAAGTCCACGTGTCCAATTTCAGGACACATATACCTGCTACCGGCCAGAGGAGTCACCGGTTCAGCAGGAGGACGCACGACTACAGCCTCAAACGTTAGGACCAGCTCCTAGCACCACCCTGGGCGGAGCTTGGGAGGGGGGAAACACCTGGGTACCAGGAAGGCCCCCATGTGAAGAAAGTTCACCTTTAAGGCCCCAAGCGTCGTGCGTCCAAGAACAACCGTCCTGGGCTTCGCGCTCATTTAACCCCACACGCGACCGAGGCGAGATCGTGAGAAAGTGGGGAATAAAGTTCTCAGGGGACGGGAGCGAGAGCATTAACAGCATCTTGGAGCGCGTGGATGACAGCAGAGTCCTAGCAAACATGAGGCAGGCTAGAGTTCGCGTATAAGGCCAAGAAGAATTCAGAGAAGGCTCCTCCGAAGGCATAGGTAGCAGCGGTGGAATCTGAGAAATCCACCATTGGCAAAAATCTGGTGGAGCTGGACGCGATTCTCACCCAGCTGAAAAAGCTGCTACCAAGTGAAAACGGGAGTGCCGGGAGTAGCAAACCAGGAAGTCCCAAGGGTGGACGGCGGTTCACTCAGAAAAAGAAACCGCCGAACCGGCCCGGTGAGCAGAGGGGCAATTACGAGAAGGCCTGCGGCGGAAAGAGCGCGGAAGGAGGGCCAAGCAGGACGCCCTTCGATCCGAGCAAACCGATTTCCTGTAATGGGTGCGGTAAGCTTGCGTATTTCCGCCGCCATTGCCCTGACTGCAATAAGGGAAACGCCTCCGGGAGCGGCTAAACGGGACTCAGACCGAACCCGAGAGCCAGAGAGTCCCCGAGATGCCCAGAACCTCGGGCCCACGGAATGAACGAGACCGCGCGGAGCTCATCCGCGGCGGAATAGACTCGATGAAGCCAGAGGAGCACAGGAAGGGAATCGATTTCCAAGGTTCTATTCCTCAGTCGGAGGTTGGTGACTACGTGCGGAAATGTCAAATCTGCCAGCAGTGTAAGGTAGAGCAGCAATCGCCCAGAGGTCTAATGGGCCATAGAGTAGTCGAAAGACCTTGGCAGGTAGTTGCAGGTGATGTGACTGGACCATTACCTCGCTCTACCCACGTGTTCGAGTACATTCTAGTCTTCCAGGACTTATTCACGCGTTGGATTGAAGCGGTCCCAATTAGAAAAGAAAACGCGAAGACCATTTTAAAGGAGTTACACGAGCGTGTCCTCATACGTTTCGGCACGCCGTAAATATTTCACTTCGATAATGGGACCGAATTCAAAAACAAGATGGTCTCTCTCTCATTCTCTATCTCTCTTTCTCTCTCTCACTCTAGCTCTCTCTCACTCTATCTCTCTTTCTCTCTCTCACTCTAGCTCTCTCTCTCTCTCTTTCTCTATCTCTCTTTCTTTCTTTCTCTATCTACCACTCTCTTTTTCTCTCTTTCTCTCTATCACTCTATCTCTCATTCTCACTCTCTCATTATCTCCTTTTCTCTATCTCTCTATCTCTATCTCTCATTCTCTCTCTCTATCTCTCATTCTCTATCTCTAGTCTCTCATTCTCTCTCTCTCACGAGGACAGTCAGTTTGGAGGGAGCACGAACGCAGACACTAGAGGTGATTGTCGACTCGGATCGTCGGGCTGGTTGGGAAGTGACTCCTGGCGGACATCGCATTGAGGTACGGTGGCCCGCAGTTGCCTATTGACGCCAAGAGCGGCGCTATTTGATGTTGGATTCAGCTCCGTCGCTTCGCATGTCCACATGCTCCTGTACGTTCTCCGCGACATCTATAGTAACATTTGATGACTTGCTCAATTGGACGTCTCACTGTCG
This sequence comes from Theocolax elegans, assembly GCA_026168455.1. NCBI lineage: Eukaryota > Metazoa > Arthropoda > Insecta > Hymenoptera > Cerocephalidae > Theocolax > Theocolax elegans. The sequence goes on along the minus strand of JANSJX010000267.1, from coordinate 28,962 downwards.
TCAGCTGTACTTGCAAGTGACACATGTTGGCCGCCGCACAGAACGTGCTTTGCCCTATTTGCAGCTGCCGTTTTACTCGTGCCAATTCAACCAAGGTGTGTAATATTTGCAATTTGAAGTTTCATGCTAAGTGCGAGGGCACGCACGAAGAGTCCGGACTGTCTCTCTGCTGCTTTTACACATCGAGACTTGAGGGGGCAGCACCTCCCGGGTCGCTTACCGACTCTGCTTCGGCTAGCCCGGCCCCCGCCGCTGACGCCGACTCGGCTGCGCAGGCCACGCCCAGTACTCCCGCTGGTTCGCTAAAGCGCCCGGCCTCGCCTACGTCGCCATCATTGTTCAAAGTTGCTAAGCAACCGCGCGCGCAGGGGGCGGACGCTCAGCCCCACCCAGTGAGATCTCCGACGTCTAACATGAATAGCGACGAGCCTCCCAGGTGGTTTGCAAGTTTCGCCGAGCGCATGGAGCGCAATTTCAATGAACGTTTTGGCGAGCTGAACCGCAAGTTCGATGACATCCGGTCTGATGTGCGGGCGATTAGAACCGACGTTGATGCACTTGCACAGGCCACGGAGCGGGTCCAAAATGATGTTCGGACCGTGCGCGAGGATATGGATTCGCTTGCTCGGTCCACTAATGCGCGGTTCGGTGAGATACGCCACGAATTTGCAGAGCGGTTTCGGACTATTGAGGCCCACAAGAATGATGCGATGGAGTGTGGTGCGAGTGGTATGACTCCGATCCCGACCGTTGAGGCAGACTCTCGCGACGAGCCGTCTGAGATGCTATTGCTTGGTGTCCCAGACTTTATCAGTCTAACTGATGACGAGATCGTTAAATCGCTTTTTGAAGCATTAGATTTGAAGCGCGCTTACTTTCAGGTCGTTGATGTACGTAGGTGGGAGCCTCGTCGTGGTTCTCAGGCGGCTCGGGAGAATTCTGTAGCAAATGACAGCTCTAATTCGACTAAGAAATCGCGAGGGCTAGTCATTAAATTTATTTCGAATAGTGTACGAGACACAGTTATGGCGCGCAGCGACAGATTGGGGGGGGCTCAATGCGCAGGATATTTTTAAGATGGGGGGAGCCGCTAGCATTTATATAAGGCCCTTATGGCCTAAACCAACCCACGCACTTTGGTCTCGTGCCTTGCGCGAGTCGTTACGCCTCCATTATGCGAGACCCATTGTTCGTGGCACGCGTGTTTATGTTAGGGAGACGAGGGAGAGCCCTCTTATTCAGGTGGACGCGACCACCAATTTTAGTGATTTTATACCTAGATTACAACCCGGCAATACTCAGAGTAATACTCAAAGCAATTCTAATATTTTAAATCAATGACTAGTATTAAGTAACAAATCTTTCAGTGTTTTTCATGTAAATATTAATAGGATTAAACCTCACTTTTCGGCGATTGAAGCGCTTGTCTACCCGTGCTCATATGATGTCATTGCTGTAACGGAAACTTTTCTTACCTTAAATGATGCATCGGACATAGTTAAACTGCCTCAGTATAATCTTTTTAGACTTGATCGTGTTGGCAAGGGAGGGGGAGGCGTAGGCGTGTATGTTCGTGATTTTTACAAGGTTAAGATTATCGGGCAGTCCGATCCGGTTTTTGACAACACGCCGGAGTTTTTAATTCTTGGCATCTCCTGTGCTCTTTTTAAAGTTTTATTATGTGTCGTTTATAGACGCCCGGGAGCGGCCTTGCCTGTTTCTTTTTTCGATTCGCTCTCCGTATCAATGTCAGCATATGAGCATGTGGTGATTACGGGGGACTTTAATATTAATCTGTTGAGATCCGGCCCGGGTACTGATTACCTATTGTTGCGCCTGGCCGAGCTCAACCTGCGCCTTGTACCTTCGGAGCCGACTCACCATGCGTTTTGTTCTGGCTATATGTCGCATACCTGGCTTGACCTCTTCATTCTGCGTGAATCAAATTTGAATTTTAATTATTTCAAATCAGATAGCCCTTTTTTAGCTGATTCAGGACATGACTCTATCCTAATTCGTATTGATCTGACTAAACCTAGGCACAAGCCAAAGATGATTGAGTCGCGCAGGCTGGAGGGTGTCGGTCAGGCGCAGATTGCGGATTCTTTCAATACTTTTTATTCAGACCTTTCGGGGTCTTGTAACCGCGGTATTTCTCCCTTAAGTGGGGACTTGGGTGACGTCGGCGTTGAGCAGTCTCTGGTCTATTTCAATTCCGCCCTAACGCAGACCTATGACCATCTAGCGCCCTTAAAAACTTTCCGACCGACTGCAAAGCGAAAGATATGGTTGACCCCGGAGGTGGAGAGGTTAATTAAGGAGAGGAAGCGAGCATTTCGCACAGCCAGGTCAACAAATAATGCCTTAGACTTTTGTAAATATAGAAGGTTGCGAAGTTTGGCCTCGAATGCCCTTGAAGCGGCTAAATTTAATTACATTAATGGAGAATTGGATGCGGCACTTGACTCTCGGTCTAAGTGGCGCATACTTCGCAAGTATGGCGTTTCGGGTCGCTCAATGCCCTCTCCTGCGTTACTCTTTCCGCTGGATGACCTTAATAATTTTTATGCGAATGTTACGCGCCAGGCCATTCCTTTATCACAGCACACTCTGGCCGATATTATCACTTTTGCACCAATTACTGTCCCTTCACGTTTTTCGTTTGTAGAGGTTACGGTGGCTCAAGTCAGTCGAGTCTTGGGACGTGCGACATCGCGATCGAAGGGTTTGGATGGCATCTCCATCCCCATGCTTAAATTGGCAGGGGCGTGTATTGTGGGCGTCCTCTCTGATATCTTTAATGCTTCGCTCAGGTCTGGCGTGTTTCCCGCCGAATGGAAGAGGGCGTTAATTTACTCACTTGCTAAAATCAACGTTTGCTATTCAATTAAGGACACTAGGCCCATAGCGAGACTGAGCGAGGTGTCGAAGCTGTTGGAGAGGATTGTGCACGGGCAATTGTCTAGTTATCTGGAGGAACAAGGGGTGCTTTCCCCACGCCAGGCTGGGTTCCGCAAGGGGCACAGCACGCAGACTGCGTTACTCGGGGTGCTCGAGGACGTGCGCCGTGGTATCGACCATCGTATGGTCACTTTGTTGGTTCTATTTGATTTTTCTAAGGCATTTGGTGCCTCATGGTGCGCTTCTTCGTAAGCTCCGGGCGGTTGGCTGTGATGATGTAGTTGTGGAGTGGTTTTACTCATACTTAAGGGGCCGCACGCAGGCTGTGGAGGGTGATGGGGGTGAACGCTCTGGATGGGCCACTGTTCGGTCGGGCGTCCCTCAGGGCAGTGTTTTAGGTCCCCTTTTATTTTCTATTTTTATTAATGATCTGCCTGCGGTCCTGCAGTACTCGAGCTGCATGGTCTTTGCTGATGACACACAGTTGCACTACACGTTCCCGCCGGTTGATTTTGAACGGGCCGTGGGGTGGGTTTCACGCGATGCTGGGGCGGTTGCTGAGTGGGCGGATAGGAATGGCTTGGCGCTCAATCTAGCGAAAACTAAGGTTCTGCTGCTAGGTAGCCAACAGTATGTTTCACGATTCGACCTGGAGAACGCTGTAAGGGTTAATGTAAATGGTGTACCGCTACCATATGAGAGCACTGTGAAGTCGCTAGGAGTGTGGATCATGCCGGCCCTCGACTGGTCTAGGCATGTTTCACAAATATGCCAGAGAGTACATGGGGTCTTACACACATTGAGATTTTATAAAAGGGCCTTGTCGCGTGAGACTCGCAAGGGACTGGTCGAGAGTTTGGTATGGCCTCATTTTGATTATGCTTGTGCGGTCTAAAATGACGTTGACCGAATGCGCGATTTAAAACTTCAGCGCTTGCTAAACGCCTGCGTGCGCTTCGTGTGGGGTAATATTCCCAGGAGGTCTCATGTTACGCCCTTTCGATTAGAATTGGGTTGGTTGTCGGTCGGGCTCAGAAGGGCCTATCTAATTGGTTCATTGGCTTACAAAATTATCGCAACATCAACTCCTTCCTATCTCCATCAGCATTTTGTCCGTACAGACTCTCGTCCCTCTATTCGCCACTCTTCTCGAATTAGATTTAGACCACTCACCTATCACCCGCCTCGCACCGAGGCCTTAAATTCGTCTTTCACCACCACAGCCTCCAAAATTCTTAACAATTTTCACGATTTGGATTTCAATATGAGCAGCGCTCAAGACTTTCAGAACCAACTTCGTGAGCATCTTTCTGAGCTTGATCGACAGGGCTGGCGGAGACGCGTTGTTGAGGAGGGACTTGAGGTACCGGTGGTTCCGTCGTTGTAGACCGCGCTGGCTGTTGAGTGCCTGTTGTTTGGCGAGAGTTCGGGACTTTGTGAACCGTGTGAACCGTGTGTATTGTATGGTTTGTTATTCGGATTATTACTCTTTTTTTATGAATCTGTCATTTAGTCTTGCTTTTACTCTTAGTTGTAGTTTTAAGTTGTATTGCCTTATTCTGCGGTTTAACTTTTAATTTATAGTAATTTAGCGTTTTTAAATAGACTTAGTTTAAGTGTAACTTGTGTTATTCAGCGTTTAGATTTTATATAGCTGTGTCGCGTCCTACGGCTTTTTAATACTGTAAACGTGTAGCGCATTAATTCTACTGCAGTTTGTACTCGTGTAATTTATTTATTCAATTATCAACTCTTGTTAATGTGCTAATGCATTTATTGTTGTATTTTACTTGTATACTACGTGCTACCATGGGGGTTTACCCCCGTAGCCCAAAAGAAATAAATCAAATCAAATCAAAATCAAATCTCTCTATTTCTCATTCTCTCTCTCTATTTCTCATTCTCTCTCTCTATCTCTCATTCTCTCTATCTCTCATTCTCACTCTCTATCTCTCATTCTCTCTCTCTATCTCTCATTCTCTCTCTCTCTATCTCTCATTCTCTCTCTCTATCTCTCATTCTCTCTCTCTCATTCTCTCTATCTCTCATTCTCACTCTCTATCTCTCATTCTCTCTCTCTCTCTATCTCTCATTCTCTCACTCGCTCTCTCTCTCTCGATGTAAGTAATGCCTGACATGCTTTGTATGGGCTTCTTATATTTATTTCTAATTTACTTGGTTTTTCACTCTCCGAGTGAAATTTTTTTATAGGAAATCGTTCTACCAAGGGTCCTGAAGCTTTGGCCAAATTTTCACCTCTTTTGGAGTGTTTATATGGGACTCTGAACGATTTTCCTGTTCGATTTGCCCAAGCTACTTTGATGTTTTCTTCAACTGCCATTTTAAGTCGGTGTAACGAGACAGATTTTTTCTTTTTGGATATAGAATCAACACCAGTAACATCATCTGAGTTATTTTCACCAGAACTGTGGAATTTTGGTTATGCTGTTTAGAACATCTTCTCTTTAAAGTGGATTTGGCCATTACTTATATCTGTTATTACATCAATATTTATCGGAGAGATCGAGCTTTCAATTGGGATACGTTAGATGTTATTGCCAAGCCTTGTTCAAGAGTTTTAGTGCAAAGTGTTTGGTGACTGTATATATTGAAATTATTATTAATTTTATTATTTTTAAAGTTTTTAATTATAGTTTGTGTTTTAGAGGTTAGTTATATTTGCATGCACAAATATATATTAAATCGACACGTGGCTTTTGTTACCTACGGTCGGTAACTTAGACCTATTAGATCTATTTTAATTACGTTGCAGATACCTCTCTTTATTAGTTAGAGGGCGGCACATAGTAAATTTTTGTTTTGTATTCATTTGCGACGTATTAGATGTTATTCTATCGTTGTAAGCTTTTATTATCTGTGATTCTTTTTTCTTTCTTATTTTTGAAGTATTTATTTATACTGACAATTATATGTTATTTTTTATGCTCTGTAAGCTTATGTAGAGATATGGACTAAGTTTAAATTATTTACCGAGCGCTTTGCATTATATAGATTTGTGATATTATGTTATTGTTTGTATTTTGAGTTTTTCTCCTGTTCTGATTTATTAGACAGGTTTTTTTTCTTTTTTTATATAATTTTTGACACTTATTTAAGTTTTAATTTTATATTATCACTCTTTTTACATGCATCTGTTTTTATATTTGTATATTTATTTAGTTTTTATATGTGATACTTACCGAAGTTTTAATTTTGTTCTACGATTTTATAACTTTTTATCAAACTTGTAAGTCTTTTTCACTTTAATTTACATGCAGATATAAGTTGATATGATAATATATTAATTCCCTATATTTTATGTCAAAAGATTAATTTTTATTTCTACTTAAGTACTGTAATTAGCGTTAATCATTATTTGCGTTTTTAGATTTATATTATTATTGGCAAATTTTATTTCTTAATTTTCTAAATTTTAACAAATTTTTCTTACTTTATATATATAGGTTTTTCTACATGCATGAGTTGCTCAGTGAGATTTACATTATTGCTATATTTAGAATTCGGTTTTATTTTATACTTTATTTTATTTGAGTTTTTTACAAATGCCTAAATGTAATAAATGTAAACGTAATATTGTAAAAGAGATCTATAAATGCACATTTTGTGGCAAATTTTTTCACCCTGGCTGCTTAATTCAATACTTAGCTATTAAACCTAATAACATCTGTTGTGCAAGTTCTTCCAGAATACTTAAACATCAACTTACTTATAATACAGATAGTGATATCCTCACTTTGTCTCGTAGATCTGATAGGTTTGACCAGGCCCGCAACTTAAGTGATATTGAAACTGTTATTGGTGATAAAGATCTTACACAAAATCTAACCAATATGAATAATAGCATTTTTAGTAGCAGCTCTTCAATTACACCTAGCTTCACCCCGCCAAATGCTTCTGCGTTGCCCCCAAATTAGAACAACTTGTCTGAACCTGAAAGATCGGCTTTCATACTGCAACAGATGCAATCTAATTATCTTAACATGTCTGGCCAGCTTTCTTTACTTAGCACCCAATTTAACAATTTGTCACAAACGGTATCGGCTAATACTCAACGTATAGACACTCTTGAAGCAGCAATGCGGCAAAAAAATGCGTCTCAAAGAGCTTCCAGCTCAGGACTTGAGATTAAGGTGACAGGCATTCCATCTGATGTCACTTTATCTTACAAGGAATTGTTTGATGCTATTTTGAATCGTTTGGAATTGCAGCATCTTCAAAATGATGTTTTGGAGATTAGAGAATTTAAATTTAAGCCTTTGGAAAATTCTTCTGGTACTTCGGATATCTCTCGGAAATTTATTACACTTATAGTTAAGTTTAAATCCATCGCCGTTAAGGAACACATTCTCAAAATTAAACGAGAATTTGGCATTATCACCTATCGGAGTCTTTTTCCTACATCGACAACTGAATCTACTCGTAATCTCAACTTTTATGATATGCTGTCTGCGGAACTTTATCAATTGTTACTCTTAACTAAGAAAAAGGCTAGAGAACTTAATTATAAGCATGTGTGGGCTCGTAATGAGTGTGTGTTTGTTCGGCGTTTAGATAAGTCCGAAGTAATTGAAATTCACTCTAACGAAGACCTTAATAATTTGCAATGACTACAATCTGATTCAGGTACGCTCTTTCTACCTCATATTACCTTACTTCAGAAAAGCTTACGTGTAGCACATGCTAATGTTAATTCTTTAAGGGAGCATCGTGATTATATTCGTGATTTTATTGTAGCAAATTCTATTGATGTTCTTTCCATGTCGGAAACTTGGCTTACTCTCAACCAGCCCTCGACACTTTTTGATATTGATGGGTTTTATTTATATAGAAATAATCGAAATCTTAAATCTGCAACGTGTAAACGTGAATTTATTCAGGGCGGTGGTGTTGGTTGCTATGTTTGCAGAAATATCCAAACTAAGGTCATTTGTTATTCAATCAATGAGAATTTAAATGAAACTGAATATATTATTCTTGAAATTTCACTGAGTATGCAGCAAAAACTTCTATTTCTCTCGATTTACAGACGTCCTAAAGGTCAGGTATTGTGTAAAGTTTTTGAATTGATTAATCAATATCTTCAACTTTATCCCAATGTTATAATTGCTGGTGATCTTAATTCTGACCTCTCGAGTGATAACTTTTATGCTAATCACCTAAAGAACCTTATATTTGAGAATTCGTTGTACCTCATTCCTACGGGCCCAACGCATCGTCGGGATAATTCTGATACTTGGCTGGATGTCGTAATTATTGACTCTATGGATAAAGTTATTGGATTCTATAAATCGAACACACCGTTTATAAACTGTCATGATTCTATTATTGTTGATTACAAATTGGATGAACGAGTCATCAAATCGATTGAAATTTTCTCGCGGGATTTTCGTAACTTCTCTCCTGCTGATTTTTCCATGGCTCTTCAACTATGTTTGGACAGGGATAATCTCAACCTTCAAACTAATTTGGATGTTAACCATCTTCTTGAATGTTTTCGTCTTGTCTCTTTAGATTTACTTAATATCCATGCGCCTTTTAGACAGCGTATTTTTAAAAAAATGCCTGCGCCTTGGTTTAATGACCGTCTGAGAACAATGTGTCAAGTAAGAGATAGATTGTATCACCGGGCACGACGAAATGGGAGTGCTGCATTGCTGAGTGAGTTTAAGGTTTTGCGTAAGCAAGTGAAACTGGAGATTAAAAAGGCTCGCGAGGATTATTTGTTGAATAGTTTATCGGATGCACAGGATGCTGCCATGTTCTGGAAAATCTTACGCAAGCACGGACTAACCCAGTTAAAAAATGATTCTCCTTTACAAAAATTTAGTGCTTCTGAATTAATAACATACTTCTCCTCGTTTGCTAGTTGTCACACTAATTGTTCTTTGAATGAATTAGAGAATATTTTGGCACTTCCCTATTGAAATAACGCTGTATTGTTTGATTTTCAACTAGTCGATTTTTTGCAGGTTAATATTGCTTTGAAGAGATGTTTGCCTAAAGCCCGAAATCGTAGCTGTGATGGCCTTTCGTTGAATTTTTTTTCAAATGCGCTGCATGTTATTACCCCTTTTCTCGTTAATTTATTGAATAAGTCCATTCAGTCTTGTGAATATCCCTCCTTGTGGAGGAAGTCTGCTATAATTCCGTTAAGCAAGGTTAACCCTCCGCGGTCCTTGAATGATACCAGGCCTGTAACAAATTTACCTCATTTAGCCAAGGTTTTTGACTCTATTTTAACAGATCAATTGGTTGAATTTTTTGAGTCAAATTTTCTTTTATCTCCGTTTCAATCAGGTTTCAGAAGCGGATTTAGTACGCAGGCGGATTTATTAAAGACTACGAATGATATTCGTAAGGGTTTTGAGAATGGCCTTGTTACCATTATGGTTTTATTTGACTTGAGTAAGGCTTTCGACTCTATCAGTCATACTGTATTGTTAACTAGGTTAAAAGAGTGCAATTTCTCACCTGAAGCCTTAATATTTATGCACTCGTATCTTAGTTGTCGTGAGCAGGCGGTACTTGACGCAAATGGCACACCTTCGAAATTTATGAAAATGTCTTCAGGTGTTCCACAAGGCTCGAATCACGATCCAATTCTATTTTTGATTTATATTAAGTCGATCACTAGAGTAATTAAGTATTGTAATAATAATAGCTTGGTTAGTTTTAAGAAAGATTGGTTTAAGTTCTTAATTGAGGAAGCAAATGTTCAATAATAGTTCTCTTTTGATATATATCTTTTACTTTTATAACTTTTTTATTTACTTTGTTAGCATCTCATCATGGACATGACTGACCTATTATTGTTGATTTGTTCTATTTATTATACTAAATTAATTTGGAATGGTGTTTGGTTACTTAAATCGTTATTTCGAATTGTTTATAATAGTTTATCTTAATTTATATTTGCCAATAATAGTAATAATAATAATAATAATTATACTAGCTATTATTAGTTACAATTAAGACTGTATTGATTTATAATTTTGTGTACTTAAGTTCTGCTTTGAACATTGTATTATTAGCGGTTAGTGATGAAAAATGTTACATGCGTATTTGTATATTATTTTTTATTATCAACATATATGTTGAATTGTTTTATATAGGTTTTTGTCTCTATATGATGTATTATAATAATCTTTAATATTTGCATAGTGCCCTTCGGTCGTTAGACTTGGGCAAAATAAATTTTAGTTATCAATCAATCTCTCTCTATCTCCATCTCTCATTCTCTCTCTTTCTCTCTATGTCTCATCCTCTCTCTTTATCTATATCATACTCTCCATCTCATTCTCTTACACATTCTCTATCTCTCTCCCTCACTCTCTCTCTCTCTGTCTCCCTAACTCTCCCTCTTTCTCCCTCACTCTCCCTCTCTCTCCCTCACACTTCCTCATTCTTCCTTACTCTCTCCCTCTCACACTCCCTCATTATTACTCACTCTCCCTCTCGCACTCCCTCTCTATCTCGCACTCTATCACTCACTCTCTCTATCACTCATTCTCGCTCTCGCTCTCTGTCCCCATTCACTCTTTCTTCTCTCTCTCGTTCTCTCTATCTTTCATTCACTCTCTCTTATTCTCTCTCTTTCTCTCTATCTTCATTTCATTCTCTCTCTCTTATTCTCTCTCTCTTTCTCTCTCTCTCTCTCTCTATCTCTCATTCTCTCTCTCTCTCTCTATCTGTCTGCCTATCTCTTCCTCTCACTGTCTCTCTCACGCCAAGATAATGTTTGTCGGACGGACGGACGGACGGACGGACGGACATTATAATTTATCGGTTTTTTTTTATATCACTTAGTAATTATAATAATAATTTTTTTGTCAGTAATATGATGCGTCAACTTATGTTACACATATTTATCATAAAATATATATGTATTAAGTATTTTTCGCAAGAATAGGGGAGTTTTTACAAAATCGCTCAAAAAGATAACTTTAATATAATGTAAAATTTAAGCTTGATCAATTTTCATGTTTTAATTTTTATTTAATTCCCAATGTTATCTAAAGCATTCATTAGAATTTGAAAATACTTGGGAAGAAAACGTGCTAGTCTTCGCGGAGAGCAAACATGCTAGTTTTCGCGGAGCAAACCATAGACGTGTTAGTCTTCGCGGTAAAAACCCTAAACGTGCTGTTCTTCCATAAAGAAACTGATAACATACTACTTTTCGCGGAAGACGTAAAATGCGTGCTAGTCTTCGTAAGAGGCGACGATAGAAGCTCTAATTCACGCAGATCATGAGGGAAACGCGAATTAGTTGCATTTTCTAACTCGGATTCCATAAAAATAAAAACTAATAAAAAAACAAACAAATATACTCATTCATCGATTTGCTGTTGGATGGGATAATATCTCTATCCTCCACGGATCGATGAATTAAATAAGATAGAAATTAAAAAAAAAGGAGTTTCTCTCTTTTTTTTTATTATGTGGATAAATTGGACCGTCACAATATATATATATACATTTTTTACTGGCACGGCGGCGTAGGAGATGTTTTTTTAATAATACATACATAGATATAATATATATACTAGCTATATAACGCTCGCTTCGCTCGCGATTTACACATGTTAAAGGTATGATGTAACATTTTTATACGATTTATAAATAATAATATATTTATAAAATATATATTTTCAAAAAAAAAAAAAATATAATTATAAGTATAAAATATCGTAAGATTACACTTTACAATATTATTTATGGTTAATAAAAACAGGTATAATAGTAAATTAACATCAGTATATTTTTTATTGTTTTTTATTTTTTAGAAAAATAAAAACGCTACGTTTTCGCATTATTTGTGATGATTTTTCAGTTCGATTATAAGATAAGATATAAGATGGGATTGATTATATTAATTTTATATCACAAATGTGTAACAAAATGTAATTTTTTATTTAGTAAATAAATTAATAGTTATTACACTTATTTGAATTATTTTGTTTATAATATAGCATCATTTTATTCGCATAGTAGCGACGCCGACTATAACCACTAGATTTAGTTCTTCGGTTACCTAAAATTAAATTATTTTCATATAAATTTTGAAACTAATGTAATAATATATGTATTATATATATGACTTGATGAACTTAAAAAAACAAAAGTATTATCAAAATTTAAAAATGCAGAAAGAAAAAGAAAAGATCGAAATAATACGACGCCAAAATCAAAAATGAAAGAAGCAGAAAGAAAAAAAAAGTACAGAACAGATTTGACGACAGAATTAAAAATTAAGGAAGCAGAAAGACAAAAAAGAATAGAGCAAAAATGACATTTGAAACAAAAATTAAGGAAGCAGAAAGAAAAAAATGTATAGCACAGAATTGACAACAGAATTAAAAATTAAAGAAGTAGAAAGAAAAAAGTTAAAGCGAAACGAAATGACAGAAAAAATTAAAGTAAAACAAGCAGAGAAAAATAAAATGTATCGTGAAAGGAAAATAAATCAAAATAAAAGAAAAGCAGAAGTTGAATTAGTACTTGATTCTAAAGATGCCAATTCAAAAATAGGGTTAATTGCAAATACAGAATTTGATGAAAATACTATTGAATTAAATTTTTTAGGAAGTCTGAATAGCGAATATCGGTTTTGTAAAGCAAAACATTTTAAGGATTAAATGTCACGTGATAAAAAATATACTAATTGTTGTCATAAAAATAAAATATTTTCAGAAAATAATAAATTATATCCAGTAGAATCAAAAAATTTATTAGTTCAAAATTGCTCGAAAAGTATTAATTATAAAAAAAAATGTACGAGGTTATAATAATTCCTTTGCATTTGCTAGTTTTGGATCTAAATTAGTATATTTTAATACTCCTGGACCACAAGTATTAAAAATATGTGGTCAAGTATACCATAATTCGTATGCATTACATCAATTATATATCATCGACAATGAAATAGCGAATAAATATAGGGCAAACAATTATAAAATCGATAAACCCGACATTAATTTATTAAATGAATTAAGTGCATTTATATCATTACACAATTCTTATGCAAAGGCTGTAACGGTCACGCTGGGGATTAGGGCGTGGCGTCAAAGGCGAATTAGACAAAATAAATTTATAAAATAATAATAGTTTATTATAATAATTAAATTAGGTTTGGGCGCCAGCCGCGTACGATCGCGGCGAATTTCTAGAGTATGCTCGGCTGCGTGCGAGCTACTGCTGCTACTTGCTGCGCGAGGGGAGGGGAGGGGAAAAAAGGAGAAGCACACTTACGGTAGGAAGGTTACTAATATCCACTGCAACTATTGCAAGGCGTACACCCACCTTGATATCGAGGAGATCGTCTCCTGGAGTTGCGGCTCTGCGGTTGATCGCTCTCGCTCTCTAGTGCACACATACACTCGAAATATAATAATATCGGACGCGAATCGGTTGGCCGAGACTGCCTCGATGGCGTCCCGATGAGCTCTCTCGAGCTCGGGCTCGTTCGCTGCTTCGCTGCTCGGGCCCGACGTGCGCGCGCAGCTTCTCGCGTCGAGTCGCCCGTCGCCCGCCGTCGTCTCGCGCGCCTCGTGTAGTGAGTGCTCGCGGCCATGTTTATCAAGGCGGACGACGTTGCCGAGCTGCTGCTTCCCACGGAGAGGACGGTGTTCCTGGTGATGCTGTAACCCAGGTAAGCCTTTATGATCGTTCCGTGATGTATAACGTATCGGCTAATGAGTCTACTCTGTTACAGGTGCAGACGGGACGGCCGATCTTTGAGTCTTCTCTCTCACTCGCTCTCACGGTGGCTGCTCAGCTGGTGCGCGTCGGGTCAATGACTGCTGCTCTTGGTCGGTGCTGCGTTGCTGCGGGGATTCTGGCTGCTTCCTAGGTGAATATCTATCTCCCGAGGGAGTGCTGCGTATTATTTACTAATTATTAATTGAGAGTTATGGTAATGTTATGATTACCATAACCTCACTTCCAATCCTCTCCTAGCATGTAGCTGTCAGTTACTATGTGCACTACATGCGTCCTTGTTTCCTTCTAATTAGGATTCTTATTAATTGTTTAACTGTTTCACAGCTTCCTGGATATCTTGTTGCTGCATCGCAGTCTGCTCCATGGTCCTGGTGCGAAGCCTCCTAGAAGTGGTATCGCCTCTCCTGACATGCTGCTTCCATGTGCTAGGGAGAAGGAACCAAGAGAAGTATTGGGAATTTAGGGAGCTTCGTGTAGGCTAGGTAGGCTTAGAAATGTGAGGGTAGGTAGGCTAGTTTATTTTGGGGTTCGCTCGCTTATTAACTTGACAGGTATTACATACCTTGTCACAACTCCCCCCCCCCCCACCAAACTGAAGTTACGCGGAAGTCGTAACTGAATTTCAAAATTAACTAACTAAAAGACAATAAATTAAATAAATACTTAATTACTAAAACTAAAAAAAAAATTGATTTGCTATTATCGCTGCTAGTAATGGTGGGGAGAGTAATGCTGCTTCTTAATTAACTTATTTCTAACACGTAGCCGGTGCTACTGTTGCGGTGTGCTCGTGTTTAGTCTCCATGACTATTCTGCTTGGCTGCTATCTGTGTTAGTGTACACGGGGTATGTGATTCGATTTTGCTCTTATATTGCTTATAAGTACGATTGGCTGGGCCCTTACATTAAATTTATTATATCTTACCGCTTTGAGAGCTCATTTCGCGTTCGCGACACTCTCATACTGCATACTTACATGTTCTCTCTCATTCCTATTAAACATTTTATTTAATAACAAAAATTAAATTTTTAAATGCCATTAAAATATCGATTATATATATATTATGCTGCTATTAATTTATAAGATTGGTGCATGCTTTGCTGCTTATTTGCCATATTGCTGCTACTGCGTCATTATTTTGTTTACTTATTAAGTCATTAAAAAAAAAAATTTTCCTTAAGACAACGTAATTAATCAGAAATTTGTGCATATTATTTCTTGGCTGCTGGGTTTTGTTAGTACTGTTAGTACATTAAGCTGCTGATAGTAAAAAGTAAATAGGAAGAGAGAATGTAGGGTTTAATGTTTTGCTGCTTGCTGTGGCTGCTTGCTGAAGATAAAAGGGGGTATTTTAGTTATTACTTCCGGGGTCTGAGCTGACGTTTGGGTGGGCTGCTAGGGGACATATCGGGGTCAGGTATAATTTTCTTGGGACGACCTCTTTTACGGGTAGCTGGGTTAATGGGCGGATTCGTGATTCGGGTGCTTTGCGATAATTGTTGCTGCTGCGTTTGCGGACATTGGGGTGGAATTACATTTCGGGGAGGGACATACCGCTTTAAATCGCTAATGTGGACCTTGGTTTGTCGTTTGCTGCTCTCATCCTCCACTAAATATATGCTAGGGGAGAATATTTTAATTATCTTTGCGGGTCCTATATATTTGGGTGCGTGCTTAGCTGCGAAATTATCGTCGGCTGACGATAGCACACGATTACGGCGACAAACTAAATCTCCTAATTGGTACTGTATGTCTCTACGACCTCTATTGTAATACCGTGCTTGCTTGGCTGTGGCTATTTCGGTATGCTTTTTTACTAGGTCGTAGATTGCTGGCAATCTATGCAATCGCTCTATCCATTGCTGCGTATCTGGGGCGGGAATTTGGGTTGGGGATTCAATGTGCTTTTTGACCAGAGCTATGGGAATAGGGTTCCTACCAAAATTCAGGAATGCTGGTGAATATTTGGTGGAGGAGTGCACGACCGTGTTTAGTGCAAAACAAAATTCGCCTAGATGTGTGTCCCAATTTCTATGATCATCAGCTAGATAGCTGTTGATCATTGGCTTTATATTTCTATTAACCCTTTCCACAGGGTTGGTTTGCGCGAAATATGGAGGGATTGTAGACTGCGTAATCCCGTAATATGCTAGTTTTTCTGTGACCATCCGATTAACGAATTCTGATCCGTTATCGGTGATCAAGTATTTGGGACATCCCCATCTATTTATTACAAGCTCGTCGAAAGCTTGCAATACGCTCTTTGCATCAGCTCTTCTTAATGCCTTCATCTCCACGTATCTCGTAAACAGGTCTTCAAATACAATAATGTATTTGAAGCCTTGTTTCGATGGTGGCATTGGGCCCACAATATCTGCTGCTACTACTGTCCAGGGTGCACTGATATTCCTGCCTTCCATAAGACCGGCGGGAGCTTGTTGGCTGCTTTTATGAGCTTGGCACTCTTGGCAAGCTTTAACATATTGGCATGTATCCATATATATTCCTGGCCAGTAGTAGTATGTAGCCAATCTAGCATACGTTTTGTCATTACCTAGATGGCCTGCTTCCGGCGTGTAGTGGGCTTCGTACAGGGCTCTTGGTCGGTCGTTTTGGGGTAAAATTAGCTTCCAGGCATCGAGGTCGGGGACAAGGGGATCTACTAGGGGATTGGGACGGTGGGCGTATAATAGATTATTCTCTATTCTCAGGTCGGGGTATTTGCTGGGGAATTTGGCTACTGCTATTAATTTTGTTTGATACCAGGGATCGCTGCTGTCTATTGATATGGCTGCTGCTGCTTCGGTGTTCTCGTACGCTCGAGATAGTGCATCCGGCACTTTGTGTAACGCTCCTTTTCGGTGCACAAATTTTATATTATAATTCTGGAGGATGGTATTCCAACGGGCCAATCTCCCTGTTGGATCCTTAATATTGTGCAACCAGAGAAGACTGTGGTGATCCGTTACTACCGTGAACTCTTCCCCTTGCAAATAGCCCTTGAGTCGGTCTACACACCATAACACGGCCAAGCACTCCTTTTCCGTGACGGTGTAGTTCCGCTCAGCTTTGCTTAGGGTTCTGCTCACGTAGTATATCGGATGCTTTTCTCCGTTTATCTCCTGCGTGAGAACTCCGGCTATAGCGTAATCGCTGGCATCAGTTTGGAGGGAAAATGGGAGGGAAAAATCTGGTCGGGCTAAAATGGGGGCTTGGGTGAGGGCTAATTTCATCTTCTCAAACGCTTCTTGCTGCTCTTTGTGCCAGTGCCATCTGACATCTTTCCTTGTGAGATAATTTAAGGGTGCTCGGTATTCTGCCAATTTGTCAATAAATAGGGAATATCAACCGATTAATCCGGTAAATCTCCGTAGCTGCTTCAAATTAGTGGGGGCTGGGTATTCCAATATCGGCTTTATTTTATCATTATTTGTTTTTAGGCCATCCTGGTTAACTTTATAACCTAGGTATGTAACCTCCGCGCAACAAAATTCAGATTTTTCGCGGTTTAGCTGCAAATTGGCTTTTTTAAGGGCTGCTAATACTATTTTGAGCCACCGAATGTGTTCCTCAAAGGTTTTGGCTGTGATGATTATATCATCTAAATAAGCGAACACATTCGGTTCCCACTCCGGCTTTATTAAATTGTCCATTATTTTCTGGAACATTGCTGGTGCGTTTGCTAGACCGTAGGGTACGCGGGTGAATTGAAATAAACCCTTTCCTGGGAGGGCAAAGGCTGTTATTTCTCGGCTTTCGAGGGCTAGGGGGACTTGATGATAAGCTTGGGACAGGTCTAGCTTGCTTATGTAGCGGCTTTCTCGTAGCTGATCTAATATATCATCCATGTTTCGCATGGGATAAGCTATTTTCTTAGTAACTGCATTGACTTGCCTATAGTCAATGCAGAAACGATATGCTCCGTTTCCTTTTGGGACAATAACGGGACAGCTGCACCATGGACTATCGGAAGGTTCGATGATGCCCTCACGTAGCATTCTATCGACCTCCGCATAGCCTGCTTGTAGCATTTTAGGCGAGTACCGGCGGTTCCTCTGCCTAATGGGCTCGGCTCCTTGCGTATCAATTCTATGGACCGTTAGGTTTGTGGTACCTAATGTCTTGGGGGCTGCGGGAATCATTTCATCTAAAAGCTGCTGCAAAATTTTTTCTTGAGAAGGGGTAGCTCTTTTTAGTCCTCCGATGCTGGCTAGGGCTGGTATGTAGCTTGGGTCTTCGCCATGAGGATAAAAATGATGCGTAATGCCTTTAGAAGTCCACCACGTATCCTTTTCATAATTTATCCTCATGTTGACCTTGCACTTAAAATCGATCCCCAGTATGCAATCATACTGTAGATCGTCTGCTACTTGAAAGGGCATTATGATATTGTCGCCGTCAATATATATTGAGACATCTACAATACCTTGGATTGGTACTGTTGTACCGTCTGCCACTTTCACTGCTTTGCAGTCAAATCTCCTGAGCTTCTTCTGGAGCACCTTGCTCATTCCTTTACCTATAAAGGAGTGCACTGCTCCATCATCGAGCAGTGCTATGAGCTTGTGTCCATTTAGCTCTAGGTTAAAAAATAAACGGGGATCTATGCCGGGAATTTGCTGAATAAGGGACTCGTTAGCTGCTATATGGGAGGGGTGAGACCCTATGGGGGGTTTGGGTGAGAAAATACGGGTCCTTATTTCCTCTGGCTGCCGTTTCCCTTCTGCTTCGTGCTGCATTTAGGGCAGTCTCTAATATAGACTCCCTGATCTCCACAACCATAGCAGAATACTTGAGAGCACTCTGCTGCCCAGTGACCCAATCGGTCACAAATAAAGCAGGGCTCTTTCTGCTTCCTAGGGTGGTTGGGGATTATTGGTGCTCTTATTGCTGCTTTAAAATTGCTCCGGCTTCTGGGTTGCTGCTGATTGTGGTTCCTTGGCGATTCGGGCCTTTGTGGAGTCGCTGCTGCTTTTTGCCACTGCCTTTGGCTGGTGTTGGCGGCAATCTTATTCCACGGCTGCTTTGGCTGTGTGCTGCTGCTGCTTAATCTAGGGGGATCGCGTTTTGCTGCTTCTTCATACTTGGGGGAGATCGGCGCTGCTCTTCTTGGTTGGGGGCTGCTGGGCTTGGTGTATCGCTGCTCTTTATTGTATTTGGGGTTGGGTGTGTGTTCTTTGGGGGTCTGGGAAGGGTATGAGGCTTTGGTATTGCTCGGGCTGCTTACTGCTGCTAGGCTGCGTGGTTTTTGCTGCTTCGGATCGACGTAACCATAGTTTGCTAAGCCGTAACCTTGCAATGTCGGTGGTGGCTTGTATGTCTCGTCGAGTAACCGCCTAGCTTCTTCCTTTTTGCCTAGCTTTTGTAGCTGCGCAAAATTATCAAATTGGCTTCTTCTCTAACTTGCATCGGTAGCTAGGATGCAAATTACGAAATGCTCTGTCCAATTGATCTGCTAGCGGAAGCGGAGGTTTAATTTGGTCCAATATCCCTCGTAATTTTGAAAGATACGTCGAGATATCTTCATTTGGACCTTGCGTGCGGTTTTCTACTATTTGCCGCAAGTTGCTCTGAATTTCCTCCGATCCATATTGCAATCGCACTGCGTCGACAAAATCAATAAAATTTCGCCAGCTGCTCTTTTCTCTCTTGAACCAATCCCATGCTTCATCGTCGAGCACGGATGGGAGAGCTTTAATTATGTCGTCCATCGAGAGATTATATGTCTCCTTGCATTCCTGGAGATTACTTAGGAATGTTTCTGGATCGCTTTTCCTTGTCCCTTTGAACTGGATATGATATCTAGAGAAAATTTCCACTGTTCTTTTTTCTCTAGTGAAAAGCGAATCCTCTAGATTGCTGCAGTTTGAATAACAATTCCTAAAAGATGGAACCGACAAATTTGCTTGCTGCTGCTGCTGCTGCTGCTGAGGATATTGCTGCTGGGGATATTGCTGCTGCTGGGGAGGAGGGATGCTAAATGTTGTATTACTTTCGGGGTTTCGGTTCTGGATTTGAGGCTCGTCTACTATGCTGCTTTGGTGTGCTTGTTCTCGTCGTTGCTGCTGCTCTGCTAATTCATCTTCCCATTGCACGCTGGGGAGAATTTTTCTGCTGCTGCTTGTGTGTGTGCTGCTTCTCGGGTCGTTAGGGTTCATTTGGTTACGTTCATTCATTCTTCGCTCTGCTGCTGTTTGTTGCACTGCTCTAAATGCTGAGGGTTGTATGCTGCTTGTCGTTCTTGGCTGCGAGTTTGTATATACGTGTGTGCTTTGTGTTGCTGCGGGAGTTGTATTTGGCACGAAGGGGTTATTTGATAAATTTTCATCTGTCGGTATGGTTGGAGCAAGCGTAATAATTGGGTAATACGACGTTGAGTTTATTCCCAATAACGATACGGTTGTGCTTGGCGATGTATAAAATAATTCTGGAATGATTGGTTCCAATAAATATCCTTGCTGCTCTTGCTCAGCTGGAGACGGCGTTCTTAAATGCCTGCACGTTGATTGTGCTTGTGGACGATATGCTGGATGTAGCAATTTTTCATTTATTGGTTCGTTGCATTCCGTTGGCTCCTCCATTGTCAGTGGATCCTGGTACCGTCCTTGCGACTGTCCGGTTTGCAGTTCCACGTATAGCATCCGACCAGATGTAATATTTTGTGCTCTTGCTGCTCGGGGAGGGGGAGGGAAATTCGTTATTTCGGATTCTGTTAATGAGAGGTCCAGGAGAGATTCTTCTTCATTTGGGCTAAATTCTTCCAAGTGTCGTCCATCTACTTCTGGTCTCCATTCTGCTGCTGAGGGGCCATAATTTCTAATTAATTCGTATCGCGCTACGCGATCACGAATTGTGCGTATGTCGTCGTCGATGTTTAAATCAAGCTGATTACAGTAAATTGTAATTTTACCATCGGCGGTATATTTATGGTGCGCCTAATTATCGCTGCACCTTGTGCTACATTATCAATATTTATTTTACTACCTAATTTGTAGTTGGCTGCCATTTTGAATTTTAATTTAATTATTCTATCAATAATTAAGAAGGGGAGGGTATAAGTTTGGCGCAATAAATCTGCAGCTCAATACTTATCGCTATTAACTAACAGCCCAACGTTAAAAACTAAAAATTAAAGCTGAAGTTTCTTATATGCTAGTTATCTGCTTAAATATTATTCAGGGGAGAAACAATCCAAAATAAGGTAAATCAGGCAAGGGTAATAACAATATATCGGGTTTTTAGGTTTTCGGCTGCTAATAGGGAAAGGCGTAAAAAATGTATAAAGTTTGCTGCGAAATGGGGTTATTAAGTGCAATTAGTTGAAAAGCAAATGAAAAGAAGGGAAGAAAAAAATTAAATTGATTTTTTATGTGCTAATTTGCTAAATTATTACTTTGTTAAAAGCAAAATTAAAGTTTAATTAATGTTAATTAATTGGCTGCTAGCTGCGAAAATAAGAAAACAAAAACAAAAAAATAATGTTTTCAATTTGCATGAAAAAATAAAAAAAAATTTTATTTGTTGTGTATTATTTATACAGGTTTGCAAAATTATTAAATAATTAAATTGCAGCTTCTGCCAGAAAAGAAAATGAAAATATTAATGTATTTTTATATATATGGGCTAAATTATATTAAGCAACAAAAAAAAATATTAATTTTCACAATGTAAAAATAAAATAATGGCTTATAAATAATATATGGTATGGCTGCGATGAGAGAAGGGGGGGGGGGAAACGAACAAAATGTTATATTGGGTGTTATAAAATAATATAGGTATTATAAAATATTCAGAAATATTGTGCACAAATGTTATCAAAATATATAATAAATAAAAAATTATATTGCGTAAAATTATTGTTTACTGGAAACGAATTTCAATCATTGTTTTAATTATTGAATTAAATAAATTTTAATACTACGTGTTTAATTGACACGTGTTTATAAATTAAAGATGGCCGAAAATATGGCCACGCGGCTTCTTCCTCCTTCCCGTATGTGTGCTTCACGCGGGGGGAGGGAAAAATGGCTACGGCTTATCTACTATTAATTTATTGAATTTACGTCCGCTCGACGTGTACAATTGCTCAATTCCGAATAAATTGCTGCTGTCTAATATAATATTAATAAATATATAAACATAAATCCCGTGAATTTAACATCGGCTAAGTACTGTATGCGCCGCCATATTAATATAATAAGAAAAAAAAAACGTGCCGATGCTAATAAACCACGTTGGGCGACAATGTAACGGTCACGCTGGGGATTAGGGCGTGGCGTCAAAGGCGAATTAGACAAAATAAATTTATAAAATACATAATAGTTTATTATAATAATTAAATTAGGTTTGGGCGCCAGCCGCGTACGATCGCGGCGAATTTCTAGAGTATGCTCGGCTGCGTGCGAGCTACTGCTGCTACTTGCTGCGCGAGGGAAGGGGAGGGGAAAAAAGGGGAAGCACACTTACGGTAGGAAGGTTACTAATATCCACTGCAACTATTGCAAGGCGTACACCCACCTTGATATCGAGGAGATCGTCTCCTGGAGTTGCGGCTCTGCGGTTGATCGCTCTCGCTCTCTAGTGCACACACACACTCGAAATATAATAATATCGGACGCGAATCGGTTGGCCGATGCTGCCTCGATGGCGTCCCGATGAGCTCTCTCGAGCTCGGGCTCGTTCGCTGCTTTCGCTGCTCGGGCCCGACGTGCGCGCGCAGCTTCTCGCGTCGAGTCGCCCGTCGGCCGGCCGTCGTCTCGCGCGCCTCGTGTAGTGAGTGCTCGCGGCCATGTTTATCAAGGCGGACGACGTTGCCGAGCTGCTGCTTCCCACGGAGAGGACGGTGTTCCTGGTGATGCTGTAACCCAGGTAAGCCTTTATGATCGTTCCGTGATGTATAACGTATCGGCTAATGAGTCTACTCTGTTACAGGTGCAGACGGGACGGCCGATCTTCGAGTCTTCTCTCTCACTCGCTCTCACGGTGGCTGCTCAGCTGGTGCGCGTCGGGTCAATGACTGCTGCTCTTGGTCGGTGCTGCGTTGCTGCGGGGATTCTGGCTGCTTCCTAGGTGAATATCTATCTCCCGAGGGAGTGCTGCGTATTATTTACTAATTATTAATTGAGAGTTATGGTAATGTTATGATTACCATAACCTCACTTCCAATCCTCTCCTAGCATGTAGCTGTCAGTTACTATGTGCACTACATGCGTCCTTGTTTCCTTCTAATTAGGATTCTCATTAATTGTTTAACTGTTTCACAGCTTCCTGGATATCTTGTTGCTGCTCGTGCTGCTCCATCTGGCACCTTGGGCCATCGCAGTCTGCTCCATGGTCCTGGTGCGAAGCCTCCTAGAAGTGGTATCGCCTCTCCTAACATGCTACTTCCATGTGCTAGGGAGAAGGAACCAAGAGAAGTATTGGGAATTTAGGGAGCTTCGTGTAGGCTAGGTAGGCTTAGAGATGTGAGGGTAGGTAGGCTAGTTTATTTTGGGGTTCGCTCGCTTATTAACTTGACAGGTATTACATACCTTGTCACAAGGCATACAAATGATGTTTCAAATAGAAGAAGAAGAAATTAAAAGAGCACAACAAGGTAACATTACACCACGTGAAGTAATTATGTCATTAGCACGTGACAATTGTACGACAAATAAATCATCTTTTGCTTCATGCAATGAAGTCGCCGCAGTATACGTGGGAATTGATGGAGAACCGCCTATTGATCGTGATATTCGTATTTATCCCAAAGCTGACAAACCACAAATAATAAATATTCTCAGTAAACATCTTGATCCAATGTTATATCCGTTAATGTTTCCTTTTGGTGACTCTGGATGGTGCCCTTATATGAAATGTTTAAACAAGGATCAAAAATATAATAACATTTCAATTTTGCAATATTATTCATTTAAATTAAATATACGTATTGATTTTAATCCTTGTTTGAATTTAAAACATGTATCACAACAATTTATTGTTGATGTATCGACAAGAATTGAAGGATGTCGATTATACTATTTACGTAGTCATCAAGCACAATTACGAACTGAGATGTATAAAGGATTAATGGATTACGTTTCTAATCGAACAAATATCGAACATTCTAAAATAGGAAGATTGATAATATTACCTTCCACTTACATAGGAAGTCCTAGAGCCATACAACAAAACTATTTAGATTCAATGACACACCCACAAGTTGATGGAAACCCAGATATATCTCTCACAATGACATGTATTAGAAAATTCAATAAAAAGTGAAAAATTGAACAATTTTTCGATGATTAAAAAAAATGCATATTTTTTTTTAATTCAATTTAGATCGTTTCAAAACTGGGTTAATGTTAATTTTCTTAAGGTATTTTAGGTTCACCTAGAAGAGAATTTAATCCAGAATAAAACGCATTTCGACTCGTTTCGATAGGACATTTACTTTTTTTCCTATCTTGTCCACCAATTTGAAAAAATCATCAAAATGGAAATCCGAGAACTTACCCTATTAATATGCTAATCAGCGATTCCTGCTCCATATAACTGCCTTCAGACTCTTCAAAGAATTTTAAAATTTGAATTTTTCCAACTATTAGAAAATTCGTGAATCTATTGCTTGTTTACACTATAAGTTTTATGATAAATGAATTTATTGATTTCCACAAGCCAAAGAATATTCCTCACAACTTAGTAAGGCGGACTGTATTAATTCTTTATACCAGCCACTTTAAAAACCTCACAGGATGAGTTTTTGAAAAAAACCAAGACCAGCTAAGTCAAAATGAAATTTTAATTGATTGTAGTATATAATTAAAAAAACGGAAAAAAAGATAGAAAGGTAAAGAAAAATTTATTGTATTTTGCCCTGAGTATGCCTGGTGGGCTTATCAGTATAGTCTAGGCATCTCGTCTCTAGATACAGATGAATGATATAATATAAAAATTTTGGAAAACAGCTCTATTCCGACGAGGAAGACATGGGGTATATATGCCCTAGCGATAGCAAACTTTAGTAAGTGCCACATATTAACATCGGAATAATTTTCTTATAGTTGGAAAAATTCAAATTTTAGAATTATATGGCATTAGATCACAAAATGCTTTATATGGCAATATTCTGACGATTAAGACATTAGTTCTATGGAAGTGCGTTAGGGGGCTATCTGTTAATATGTGGCACTTACTAAAGATTGCTATCGGTATGGCATATATACCCCATGTCTTCCTCTTCGGAATAGAGCTGTTTTCTAAAATTTTTATATTATATCATTCATCTGTATCTAGAAACGAGATGCCTGGACTCTACTGATGAGCCCACCAGTCATACTCAGGGCGAAATACAATAAATTTTTCTTTTCGTTTCTATCTTTTTCCCGTTTTTTTAATTTTATACCACAATCAATTAATATTTTATTTTGACTTAGCTGGTCTTGGTTTTTTTTTCAAAAACTCATCCTGTGAGGTTTTTAAAGTGGCTGGTATAAAGAATTAATACAGTCCGCCTTACTGAGTTGCGAGGAATATTCTTTGGCTTGTGGAAATCAATAAATTCATTATCATAAAAATCTTCAAAAAATTGATTTTCGGCTAATTACTCCATTCGACGAGCTGTTCTGGCCTCTTTGGTCGCCAGTAAAGCGCGCCTGTTTTAACGCGTGATGTGCTCCTCGTCCGCTTGATCGCAAAAATTGTTGCACTGGAGCCCAATTTTGAAGTCTAATAAATGCATAGTCTTTAATTCTGTACTGTAGCCTTCATTGAACATCCCTCCAGCGAATCCATATTTCTTCCACGATCCATCGCCCGAAACATTCAAATGGTCAGCTGGTCTTTCATCTTGCACATTTAGTTTTTGATTTTTGAGTTGAACTGTTTCTTAAATAACCTTGAATTTCTAAGAATTTAAATTAAAAAAATACATAAAAAATGTAGTAATACTAATTTATATATTTTTAAATACATTTTTTTTAAATCAAAATTTTTTTACTTATTAATCCTTTTGTTTTTGGAATTTTCGAAAATGTTATTTTAGCAGCTTTTGTTATTTTTATATCTATACTTTCTAAAAATGTTATTGTTGAATATTACTTTAAATTTAATTCATATATCATGTTGCCTTTTGTGTAATTTTTTGCTTTGTCTACTGTTAAATTTTCAAATAATAGTTTCTAAAAGAATAAAAAAAGTTTAATATAATAATAAAATATATATAATAAATAATATTATTTTTGATGTATTTTATAAAAAAATTACTTGATTCAATTTTAATTGTGATATAAATTTTTCAATGTTATCATTGAAAATATTACATTGAATTTTAATATTGTCATTATTGTTCACTAAAAGTTTTAATATTCTGTAATCACTTTTAGTTTCATTGTTTACATAGTGTTCTTCACTAAAAATTTGTTCGATATAACAAATTATAGTTCTGTAATATAGATTATATTATATTTTTTATTATAAAATATTAATTTTTTCTATATTTAATTACATTTAATAAAAAATGTATAATTACGTTGATGTATCTCCAATTTTTATTTTGTCTTTTAAAAAGGCAGACGAAGTAAATGAAAATTTTGTTTTCTTTTGTTCCAAATGATTAATAATATCCGTGCTTTTGGTTTTACCAGCCATTCTATTATATATATTCATATTATATTATATATACTTTCTTTAAATAGTATTTATATTTTTAATAATAGTTCATTAAAGAAAATTCTAATGTTTTTATTATATTAGCTATTTTTACTAGCTCATTTTTGTTGTAAGTTTTACATATATTATTACTGTCAAATTGCATAGTCTATACTATAATATGTGACTTCATTATTATATAATTTTTTTTTAATTTTCTCATTGATTTTATAAATTGCAACAGATTTAATGATATTTAGAATTATTTCGGGAGGGTGCAAGATTTTTCAAACATTAAATAATAATATAAATCGTTAATTGGTTTTTGTATACTGGATCCCTCGATGGCAACCATTCACGTCGATTCAGCCTTGTAGTTGAAGCAGCAAAAGAATTAAATAATATAAAATATAATAAAGAAAAATGAAAAATATGAGATCAAATAAAATCAAATCATAACAAAATTCATTAATTTAATATAAGCTTTATGATTATAAAGGAATTATAATAATATTGAATGATAAAACAAAATTAATATCTCATGCGGATGTTCAACGTCGTTGGAAATTGATCTCTATCCTCCGATGCGGGTTCTTCCGGTTGCATTTTTTCTTTTTTATTAAAAAAATTTGAATATTTAAATCTTATTTATTACAGGACTTGCATTTTCTTTTGGATGTAAGAGGGTGATTTACTACATGCAAAATAAAAAAACAGTAAAAATTGAGTTTGTTGGCCTTTGGCCCTCTTTTTCAATTTATTAGAAACAACAATAAATACAACAAAATAATATATTATCGGTAAAACTTGTTTGTAATTTTTTGTAAGGTTTGTTAATTGAATTTCCCGTGTCTATCGAGACGATCGCGATACTGGTTACGCGGATCGGTTTACTTAATAAAAGAAAAAAACCCATTTTATTTCCCCTTTTGTTAAAAAAATTTGTTTCCGGCGCGGTGCGAAATCGCGAAAAGAAATTTTCTTTTTATTTTATTTTTCTTCGTGGTCCGGTTGCCGATAATTATGTTGGTCACTGAAAAATCCTCGGAACCATGCGGACCACCCAGCCTAGCCTCAGGCATCGGCGTCATCCCGAAGGATGGGGCACACGCATGGAAAAGAGTAGTAACTCTTTTACCCAATAAAAAAAAAGAAAAGTTTTCGCAGTTCCATAAATAAATACGGAACCTCTCGGAACTTGTCACCCAGAGGGTTAGCCAGTTCCTGGATAAGGGATTTAGGACATGGGATAGTATTTTTTACTCACTATCGAAGGTTTACGAACTCGCGCGGATCGAGAGTTTCTCGCAGGATGGTGAAGTCTTCTTCCTTCGGCTACTAGGACGATACTCCTAGGATCTATCGCGACAGTGAGCTCCCGAGTAGATCATCTCACCGGATCAGATAAAGGAATATAGATAATGACCTTGCGCGAAAGCTCGATTTATTACTACACGTTAATTAATCACGCGCAATTAAAGTATCTCAAATATTAATGCCTTCTTCCGTTATTTAATTTTATACCGGATTTAAAATTTAATTAACATTTAAAGGCATTTAAATTCCGAATCTATAATATTATTAAAGACTAACAGAAATTGAATAATTAATAGATTATCTAAACGAAAATTTAGATCAATCGATCGGAATTCGGGAGTTATCGGTCTCTCATCTTTGTGCGGATCTTCGTAGTCACGAGCGCTTGGTGACCCCGCGCCGCGGTAAGGGGAATCCCTTTTAACCGTACATATCGAGATGATTTCGAATGCGCCCGTGAATGGAAATTTCCTATTCATCGCGAATTTTACTTATTTATTTATCGTATTCGCCATTATTCGAATAGGACTGTTGCAAAATGTCTTCATTATGAGGTGCTAAAATAAATTAATTTGATAAATCTGTACCTTTCATTATGATTGACCCGTAAATTTTTTTACATATATTATTTGTTTTCCATTCGTTAAAAATTTTGAAATTTTCTATTTCACCATTTCCAATTTTTAATAAAAAAATTAGCGAATCCTTTATTTTCAGATCTTATATTTGATTTTAACTTTAAAATTGTAAAATTTTTCCATAAATATGATTGATTTATTGTTTCACAAGACTTTAGATTTTGTTCCATATTTTATAACTGGTAAGGTTTGTCTAAAATCTCCTCCTAAAATTATTAATTTTCTTTTCCTGCAAAAGGTATATCGTTTATATTACAAATATCACGTAAAGTATTATCTACAATTTCCAAAGATTTTAATGGAATCATTGAAGCTTCATCCCAAATAATAATTTCACATTCTTTGAGTTTATGTATTTCTACCGAAGATTTAAAAAAAGCAATTTCTGTATTTTCTAAATTTAATGGTAATTTAAAAGTTTTATGACTTGTCAACAGAATCACTATTTATTTTTTCTTAAGCGAACAGTATACTTTATCGAGAAAAACGCTCTGTAACGGTGTTGTATTTACATTAAAGATAGTCTATGAATTTTTTCAAATTTTTTTGTCAATAAATCAACGAGATTTTTGAGCAGCCGTGCAGCATTGGTTTTAGCTATCTATTACCGACCAAAAAATGGTTATTTCTATATAATTCATTTTAAATTAATTATTTTGAAAAAATCGCTCTGTAACGGTATTCTATTTGCTTTCAACATTATCTGTAAATTTTTTCAGATTTTTAATTCCA